>NQII01000466.1:54850-74567 GCA_002778355.1 Clitarchus hookeri | reverse complement strand
TCAAAACACTCGCAGAAAGAAGGGAGTAGATTCTCCGCAGCAGACAGTCGCTCGCGAGCAGCAGCAGCCAGCCACGCAGCCTCCTCCCAGGCCCCAGCGGGCGTCCAGACCTCGGCCAATCAAAGGCCATCACCCGTCCCAGACCATGCCACTGCACCCAGTTCGGGAACTAACCTTGGGACGAGAACTCCCACTATCCCTGCCCCTCTCAAAACAGCAGATGTGTTTAATACTAGCTGTGCTCGCGGCTCCGCTCACGTGGACTACAGAATTATTGTTTAGGTTTTCTTTTTTAAATAAAGTTGAATTTTACTTAATTTTAATCTTCCATACTCTATACATATAAAGCTCAACGTCTCGGTGAATTAAATGGTAAAAACACTTATTAGTATTTCTCTGTTATATATATATGTATATATATATATATATATATATATATATATATGCTACCGCAGAGTTTTTTTTTATGTCTTTTTATTCTACACAATTCTTTACTGCATGATATTGTTCCATCTTTAACGGTCTGTGCAGCGTATTGCAAGAGAGCGCGCTGGTGGCAAACTTTTTCGGACTTGATTAACTATTATCGTTTGTAAATGTTTTGAGATATTTTCCCGCGATAAAACGTAGCCAATATAACCTTTCAGCTCTCCAACTATTTCTGTGCAAGAAATTACGTCGATCTGTTGCTCGGTTGAGACGTTGCATTGTTATTCCGTTTGTGTAATTTTTCATTTTCCAATAAGAATTTCCCCTAGGGAATGAGATATTTTCTCGTGATAAAAAGTAGCCTATGTCACTTCCCGGCCCTCCAACTATCTCTGTGCAAAAAACCACGTCGATCTGTTGCTCCGTTGCGACGTAATAGAAGGACAAACCAACAAACAAATAAACACACACGCACTTTCGTATCTATAATATTACTTAGGATGATCAAATACAGCCTCATTGCACCAAAAACCCAGCTCTGGTAGAGATACTGGAGAGCCTTTTAAAATTACTGGTCATTTGGACAGACGCAACACGAGGGCAAGACGATAAATATCAGGCCCTCATGGGTTTCGCTTTTATGGTACTTTCCAAGTCCTTGAATGGCTGCTAAAGGGCAGAACATCAGTCTGCCCTCTCGTAGCTTTTAATTAGTAAATAATATTGCTTATTGGAATGCCAATGGCATTCTCAATAAGAAACAAGAGCTGATAGATTTTATTTATTGGCACCAGGTTACTATTATAGCTATTAATGAAACACATTTGCGCCCACGATGTAGATTTTCAATCCCGGCTTTTAAATGCTATCATTCAGATAGAGATAATTATGGTGGCGGAGTTTTAATTTTAAATCTCCGTACTATCGCGTGCACTCCAGTTTAACTGCTGGAACTCGAAACAGTGGAAGCAGTGGGCATTAAAGTTAAACTAGGAAATCAATAAGTTTTAATTTATTCTGTCTACTGCCCACCAGGTCACACTCTTTTACGCGTGGATCTAAATTAATTAATAAATTCTTCTCCTCTTTTACTAGTTGTTGGCGATTTAAATGCTAAACATCCCGCTTGGGGCTGTCTCGCGTGTACAGCCAATAGCAATAGTTTATTTAGGCACCAGCAGCAACATAATTATTGTGTTTATGCGCCCAGCGAAACTACTCTTGAGCCAGTATTAGACAAAAATATGGCCGATATAACAGACGACATGAAACAGACAGATGAAACAGACAACATGCAAATTCGCAAAATTAAGGATTATAAGAATGTGAACTGGCCTGAATTTAGGGAATGCCTGGACGAGGAAATAAATCTTCCAGCTCTTATTAGTACTCCCGAAGAATTAGACTCTGCTGTCATACATGCCACGGAGCTAATTTAGACCGGAATTAGCCGGTATGTCACCGAGAAAGCCCCGTGGACTCGCGCAGATACACTGCCTGAACATATCAGGGAGTTGATTTCGGGCAACAATAAGCTGCGCGGGCGCTATTCCCGGGTTCGAACTGGGCTATTTAAAGCCCAGGCTAACGAACTTAGAGATGGTAAATTGATACTGAAATTAGAATATTGCGAACTGAAATTTGGAATGACAAATGATTCCATTTATGCACCTCAGATAATAAACTGTGGCACGTGACAAAGACATTTATAAAGAAACGTGAGCCAATCCCGCCTCTTCAAGGCGCTGCAGGCACGGCCAACACGCCCTAGCAGAAAGCTGAGACTGTGGCCGCTCACTTAGAACTAGCTTTCAAGCCGAATGCTGGCCCATCTGATCCAGCTTTTGTGGCTTGCATTTACAGGGACCTCCGAGTGCGTCAGTCATTGTATTTCCTAAATCGGGCAAAGACCCTAAACTATTACAGAATTATCGCCCCATTAGTCTGCTTAATTCGGTCTCTAAGATTCACGAACGCGTTTTGTTGCGGCGCCTAGAAAATCACATTCGCGAAAAAAATATTTTTTTTTAATGAGCAGTTTGTCTCAAGGAAAAATAATTCCACCGTTCATCAACTCGTCTATCCGAGCACATTAATAATACATTTAACTGGTGCCATTGCACTGTCGCAATAATATTAGATGTCGAAAAAGTATTCTACAGGATTTTTAATGCAGGACTGCTTTATAAATTATATTAGAAAAAGTTCCCCAATTGCTATATTAAATTATTAGCCTCCTATTTAGAAAGGCACTTCTTCGCTGTATCAACCGATGGAGCGACCTTGGATAAGAAAATAATTAGGGCTGGAGTACCCCAGGGCATCATATTATGTCGAGTTATATATAATATTTATACCCACGATATTTCATGCCCTCCTAGCTGACATATTAATTTAGGAGCTTATGCTGACGACACCGTCATCTATACGCAATCTCGCAATGCTGAATTTGCCACTCAGCGCGCCCAGGCACAGCTCAATGAGCTTCAAAATTATTTTCGCCTGTGGCGAATTAATAAATGTGGGAAAATGCGATAGGTAGCATTCACTCGCCGTAACATTCCTCCTAACCTGCCACATCTCACTCTCGTTGGGGAGGATATTCCGTGTAAAGAAGAGGTAAAATATCTCGGTCTTACTATGGATAGAAGGCTGACATGGCGACGCCATGTGGGGGCCAAGAGAAATCTTGCTTATGGGCGCATGGCAGATTCACACTGAAGAGACAAAAAAACTGGTATAGGCGAGCGTATGCAAATAACAGAGGTATGGAACCAATCAGAGTAACGCGATGCGGTCGGCAGCTAGATCGGTTACTGCTGCTACAATGGCAGGTTATCAAGATTTAAGTGAGTTTGAACGTGGTGTTATAGTCGGCGCACGAGAGATGGGACATAGCATCTCCGAGGTAGTGCTAACATTTGGATGTTCGCGTACGACCATTTCACGAGTGTACCGTGAATATCGGGANAGCTGGTATAGGCGTGCGTACGCATATAACACAGGTATGGAACCAATCAGAGTAACGCGATGCGGTCGGCAGCTAGATCGGTTACTGCTGCTACAATGGCAGGTTATCAAGATTTAAGTGAGTTTGAACGTGGTGTTATAGTCGGCGCACGAGAGATGGGACATAGCATCTCCGAGGTAGTGCTAACATTTGGATGTTCGCGTACGAGACCATTTCGCGAGTGTACCGTGAATATCGGGAATCCGGTAAAACATCACACCTTCGACATCACTGCGGCCGGAAAAAGATCGTGAAAGAACGGGACAAACGACGACTGACGAGAATCATTAAACGTGACAGACGTGCAACCCTTTCTCAAATTGGCGCAGATTGGATTTGTGGACTGCCCTGCAGGATTCATGGTGTGAATTGCCTCCTACATGCCTTCAGACATTAGTCAAGTCCATGCCACGTCGTCTTTCGGCACTTCTGCGAGCTTGGGGGGGGGGCCTACAGGATATTAGGCAGGTGTACCAGTTTTTTTGGCTCTTCAGTGTATATCCTCTGAAATCTCGTGGCTCTGTTTTGTCATAGATTAATGGGATACGATTATATCATTCAATTATTCGCCCCATTATCACTTATGCAGCCCCAGTTTGGGTCTACTGTGCACAAACACATTTAAGCTCATTGCAAGTGGTGAAAAACAAATGCTTGCACTCATAATTAAAACAATAAATGCTGCAAGAAGTAATTCGGAAACAAACTGAACATTTTTTATGAATCAAACGAGCTACATTCAAGTCCTCTCATAACTGCCCTTGGTAACTACGATATTGACGGGAGACAGCACTATAAGCGACCCAAGTCACTTCTAGCGTGCAGGCCCACATAACCCTGCATGTAACACACTGCGAAGCCAAACATGATGGCATCTGCACAAGGTTTTTAAGATAGATATTTATTCTTAGTATACTAAATTTAGCAAGCTGTCATGTCATTGACATACAACTTTAGATTAGCTTGAGGAGTCCTGAAGGGACAACTCAGGAAATATTTAGATTATAATATTAGGTTACTGCTTGTTACACACCTCCCATCCGACAGCTGTGGTATACGATTGGCCAAATGACTGGCAGCCGATTCAAAGGTGACAGGTTCTCTGCTGCAGCTGGTCCAGTAGCCCCCCACCCCAAGAGTGATGTGCAAGCACCACTCTGGTTAAGTCAGCGCTAAACAAAATTCAAAGAAGATGTCCCGCCTCCTCTCTACTAGTATTTTCTCTACCCAGTAATAGAGCATGGTTTCCACCTATCTGTCTCATGTAGCATTTTCTATTAATGCACGCAACAATTTTTAATTCTTTCGTGTCGAAGGGATTTTCCACGGTGTCTATGCCGGTTTTCCCCCTCTCTCAGGGAGGTTGTCATGGCCAAAACGATGCCATGGCAACCCAATCNACCCCAAGAGTGATGTGCAAGCACCACTCTGGTTAAGCCAGCGCTAAACAAAATTCAAAGAAGATGTCCCGCCTCCTCTCTACTAGTATTTTCTCTACCCAGTAATAGAGCATGGTTTCCACCTATCTGTCTCATGTAGCATTTTCTATTAATGCACGCAACAATTTTTAATTCTTTCGTGTCGAAGGGATTTTTCACGGTGTCTATGCCGGTTTTCCCCCTCTCTCAGGGAGGTTGTCATGGCCAAAACGATGCCATGGCAACCCAATCCCTTGCTGCCGCGATGCATGTCTCCTTGCGTGATTTCCTTCCCTTGTAAACGTATAGGGCCTAGCCCTGAGACACACTTAACTCCCGTCCCTACAACGGACTCGCACCTACCACTAAGTTTTCGTGTAGGTTAGGAAAAAAAACAGTGATTTGAGCTCACTTCACCCCACTGTGCGGGCACTCACAGCCCCAAATCACACACACACAGCGTCCTCTCATGCGACTCATACTTACTCTCTGTCAAAGCAGCTCATGTGGGTGCACTGGCATACAGTTTCACCGCACTCTGTCTTCAGGAATACAGGCCGAGAGGCACATATGGGAGGACAGGGCTGGGTTTGCGGGCATTAGTCTTAACCTAATTATAGTTTCATAAATCCAAAAAATCTTTAAAAAAAATTACAAAAATTTTTAATGAAATACAAAATTTAGAATTTTTTCAAAAATCAAATAAAAACTTAAAGATATTGAAAAACAAAATAAATAAAAAATTATTTAAAAATTAAACGTGTAATATATTTCAGCCGCAAGGCCGGTTTTTATAGTTTTAAGGACAATCTACAAATTATGTCCTTCGGGAGGCTGATGTAGATACACCAACTTCACTGGTTAACCATAGTTTTGACCAGGGCTGGCAACAGTCCTGGTACATAGGGAGCCACTTTTTTCACAAACGCCACACGATAAAATGACCGGAGAATAAGAGCGAGGCAGGACCCTGACTGGCAGCGCCGTAAGGGCTGATGATAAACAAGCTGGGTAGTCGATGAGCAGAGACTCGGGTTGTAGGGACTCGCCGACGCACTACAATGCCAGCCGGGAGAGTGGTGGGGAGCTTCACTCCTTCGCCGATAACACCTACGCGTAAATTCAGTAAGATAGAAACAATAGTAAACAGCTATAAATACGTGCCGGGAGCCCAGCTAAAACATACACACAGCGGCCCGCCGCCGGCATTGCTGTTGCAAACCCACTAGACGAGTTATGGGAACTTCTGTTCCTGGTCTCGTGACAGCACGTCCTGTTCCGGAGGCATATGAGAGATCGGTGGCGGAGCACCTGCTATCCTACGCCCAGTTGTCGCCCAGAAGAGCTACAACAGTATTTGAGCTGTCAAATTTGTCTTCCTTAAGACGTTTGCTGTGATGAGTTACCATATATTAATTTTCGTCACCTGAGTTCCCGTGATATGGGAGCGATTTGCAACCGTGAGTTGTGGACAGCGAGTTGTGTGTTAGCTGGGTCTCTTTTTAATTGTCTTTAAAGTTTGTGTGGCGTATATGTGTTGTCTTGAGCATGCGGTAAGTTATCGTTTTTTTTCTTCAAAATTGTGTTTTCGGAAGCCAGCCTAAATTTGGTTTCGGGTTAACTAAAACCCTAGCTTTTCTGTGTGTTTCCAGTTTTAACGTGTAGTGTCTAGTTTTGTTTGCTGCCCAAGAATGTTTCAACCTTTTTTTCAATATGCTTCGTGTCCACGACTCTTGCGTTTGGCGTAGTAACTTTTAAATATGTTTGTGTATTATAATCTTAATCGCTGGAGCTTTGACGGGTCATTTGACTGCCTCCACCGATACTACATTTTTAAGGTGGTTTTTAATACAGGTGTTCATTTTATAAAAGGAGACTTTACCGGGCNTTTCAAGGTGTTCATTTTATAAAAGGAGACTTTACCGGGCTTTTAAGACTGCCCTCCTTTTTGTAATTGCTCATATTTACCAGTCTAGTCAGCGTAACGCTTAAGTTGTATTCTGAAAATTATAATCGTTTTAAATCATTGTATTCTCTTGGTAATTTGAATATCATGTTTTAAATATTCTCTATTTTACTGAGCAATTAATTTATTTATTCTACGTTTTAATATACGTTGTGCAAAACTTAAAATATTTTGTATGGGCCTGGAATTAAGTAACATTTGTGATTATCAGGTTTTATAAAGGCCAAAATGTTTTTAACCATTTTTAGGCCGCTGTCTGTCATTATATACATATATTTGGCAAAATACAGGTAGTAAATCAGTTTTGTTGTTTGTAATTATTTGTGCTTTAGCACAATGTAATTATTATTGACTAAAATATAATACTACGAAATTAAATCTTAAAAAGTTAAAAAAAAAATTGGTAAATTGGGTGAAGGCAGTGCGAAATTAGGAAATTATAGAACTTTTAACTTAAACACGCCAATTAATTACAATAATTAATTTTAATTAAAGTAGTCTGTTGCATCGCTAGGAGAAGCAACTTACGCCCCTGACACAATAGGCTGTTGGTGGTGAAAGTTGTTGTTGGTGGTTGTTGTCGGTTGGTGTGCGATGTGTTCCGTGGCACAATAGCCAGTGTTCCCGTTGGTGTTAATTTGAGGATAGGTGTATCATTTAATTTGATNTAGGTAAATTGGGTGAAGACAGTGCGAAATTAGGAAATTATAGAACTTTTAACTTAAACACGCCAATTAATTACAATAATTAATTTTAATTAAAGTAGTCTGTTGCATCGCTAGGAGAAGCAACTTACGCCCCTGACAGAATAGGCTGTTGGTGGTGATAGTTGTTGTTGGTGGTTGTTGTCGGTTGGTGTGCGATGTGTTCCGTGGCACAATAGCCAGTGTTCCCGTTGGTGTTAATTTGAGGATAGGTGTATCATTTAATTTGATTGGCTTTTGAATTTTTATAATTATGCAAACAAGTTTTTTGTTTTTCATGTTTTATGTTTTTTAAATAAACCACCCTTAAGTAAGCCGTTTTTAAAACGTTAGTGTGAACTTCAGGCGTCTTTCCTGGCGATAAAAACAAGGACATTTTATGTTTGTGAAATATTTGGCTAGGGAACGTAAAATATGACGGAGAGTACAGTGAAAGTTACTTTGCAATACGAAGACCCTTGTCAGGTCCTCGTTTTACAAAACAATCTCTTTCTATCTACCCATGCCTTCATTCCTTTTCCCTTCTACCGCAACACAGTTTTACAAGGAACTTTTATACACATGTGGGTTAATTGACACATTACATCCATTATTCATTAAATATATCGGAAAATNGGTGAAAGTTGTTGTTGGTGGTTGTTGTCGGTTGGTGTGCGATGTGTTCCGTGGCACAATAGCCAGTGTTCCCGTTGGTGTTAATTTGAGGATAGGTGTATCATTTAATTTGATTGGCTTTTGAATTTTTATAATTATGCAAACAAGTTTTTTGTTTTTCATGTTTTATGTTTTTTAAATAAACCACCCTTAAGTAAGCCGTTTTTAAAACGTTAGTGTGAACTTCAGGCGTCTTTCCTGGCGATAAAAACAAGGACATTTTATGTTTGTGAAATATTTGGCTAGGGAACGTAAAATATGACGGAGAGTACAGTGAAAGTTATTTTGCAATACGAGGACCCTTGTCAGGTCCTCGTTTTACAAAACAATCTCTTTCTATCTACCCATGCCTTCATTCCTTTTCCCTTCTACCGCAACACAGTTTTACAAGGAACTTTTATACACATGTGGGTTAATTGACACATTACATCCATTATTCATTAAATATATCGGAAAATGTTGTATGTTTGTGGTATTACGAAATTTAAACAATACTAATGACTGCTTGTTGAAGTACGGTTGCAAAATAACACTATGTAATTAATTGTGATGTGTCATCTTACGTTGACTAATTCTGAGGCAGACTAATTTTCGCAGTTTGCCCATATCATAACCAGTACCTCACAAATTTCCACGCCGAGTGTTGTTATGGTTACATAATCAAACAGTGAGGTGTTTTTTTTTTTACATCTACTTTCCCAGCTGTGCCATGTTTTTAAAACGAAAATTATTCAGCATCTCCTTATTCTATTCAAGCTGTGTTGGAACTCGATCTAGCCAAGTGTACTGAAATTTTATATATCATTCTTATGTAAACGGTATTACAACCACGACTTCAACCTTAGAGGTTTTGACAGCTTTAAACGGCAAATCCCTGCAGTTTTCGAACAAACATTTATCACTGTGTAGCTGGCATATGTATTTCCCAATATTTACCATTCATTCCTTTTACGGGATCATAGGAGTTTATGGTGACATAAACGTAAACCGGCTCGTTGATTCACAGCTTTGGGGTTGACATCGCGCTAACGTAATGAGAATACAGAAGGCATGTTTTTATGAAATATTTTGTCTTGGCGACTGTTACTGGCATCGTAACCCTACAACAAATTTTACATTCAGTTCGGTGTCTTAAACTTTATTAAGGGGATATATAAACGTACATTCTGTATGATGGTTGTAAAAAACATATTTGTCCAAGGAAGTGTTTACGACAGAGTGTGTAATGAATGTTCGCACTTATCATGTAAGTTAGCTGGTTAAAAGGTGTACAACATGAAATTTAAAAAACTTTTTGTGACATTCTTTATTTCCTGTGTGTTCTCTTTATAGTAATAACTTATTTCTCTCCATACCTTGTGTCTGTTTACACGACTTTATTTTTTTCCCATTCTTTATAACGTTAGTTCAATTTTCAGCAGAAAAATGAAATTTGTTGTTGCCTGTAAAAAGCAAAAATATATTTTCCTTATTTAACATTTATTTTATTTTGTTACAAACCAACTCTCCTCCGTTAAGTAGTTTGCATTTGACAGCCGAAGTGGAAACTGCCTTTTGTAAGCAAACTTTTCGAAAACATCCAGTAATTTAATTCTGAGATCCAAAAGGTGTACAGCCGCTCACTATGAATATAACTTTTACTTCTTGTAACAGTAATCAGCAAACATTTAAATAATATTTGCCATTTTCTCTAATATAATTACTTGTAGCCAGCACAACCTGCTACGTATTTTATTATTATAATTTTTTTTTGTAAAAGGTGACACATTTCTAAAATATCTTCTTACGCATTAAAACTCTATTTTATGCAAAGATTATTTAGGAAAGACGATAACGCTATTTCTAACTATCAGAAACACATTTCGCAAACATTACTTTTAAGCGAATGAATGATTGAAGCCATTTATTTATGCTACTTTTACCCCGTAAGCTTTCACGAATCAGAAATTATAACTTGTTATAGAATATATCGAACCAAATTAATTATTTTATGGCGGTGGAAAAATTCTATAGAATAAATTTGAAAATAATGTTNCATGTAACAGTAATCAGCAAACATTTAAATAATATTTGCCATTTTCTCTAATATAATTACTTGTAGCCAGCACAACCTGCTACGTATTTTATTATTATTATTTTTTGTAAAAGGTGACACATTTCTAAGATATCTTCTTACGCATTAAAACTCTATTTTATGCAAAGATTATTTAGGAAAGACGATAACGCTATTTCTAACTATCAGAAACACATTTCGCAAACATTACTTTTAAGCGAATGAATGATTGAAGCCATTTATTTATGCTACTTTTGCCCCGTAAGCTTTCACGAATCAGAAATTATAACTTGTTATAGAATATATCGAACCAAATTAATTATTTTATGGCGGTGGAAAAATTCTATAGAATAAATTTGAAAATAATGTTACCGGAGAAATATTCTGCAGTCCTATTTACAAGAGTTTAAATTAAATTAGAAATGATGTTGTACTCCCACGGCTTTTACATAAATCCTTTTTACTTTATTGCAGCTAGATCAATATGTATGCCATCAGTATCTTAGTATGTTACGAAGTTTAAACATAAGCCTAGTTCCAAATGTAAATTTAACATATTTGTACACTGCAGAGTTGCGATTGGATTCAGCAAACATTTGACGCTTCTCTGCATACAGTAGTGACGCATTCTGCATCCCTATATTTTATTCGACAGAACACACGCTCTGGCGAAGCTCTCAGGCGGACGACCGCAATAAGGATTAAGGGTTTTGTGGACGTGCCGGAAGAGTGACGCCAGGAGCCTCGCAGCTGCAAAGGCGTGCTACCAAAGGTTTCTGCACGTGCAACTGTTCCTGCACGTGCAGACGACATCCGGAGACAACGGAAGGCACCAGGGCGTGGACACAGCTGCATTTTGCAGCTGCCCAAGGGACACCGAGATCCCACCACCAGCTGCGTCTGTCCCGGGCTTGTACCGCAATAAACCATGAGAGCTTTTAGCGGGCGTGCGTGCAGATCGGGACAATAAACTTCCAGGCCAGAACCAAGGGACGACGCCAGGCCAGCTGCAGACCACACGAGCAGCGGCCACGTGTTTTATGACCCGGGGGGACGACAAGCACCCCGGACCACGTGCAGAGACGGGGGAAGTTGAATATGGTGATGGACGCTACAAAACCACGTGAAGGGGGGAGCAACGGGGCAGTCAGTTGAGAGACGTCGAACCAGTCAGTCGGGGGACCTGAAGCGAGGCGTCCGGGTCGGAGCCGGACGAAGCCAGTGCGATGAACGAGTCAGTCAGTCAGTCAGTCGCGGATCGAGCAGTCAGTCAGTCAGTCGGAGTCAGTCGAGGATCGAGAATGCATCACGACGTCGACCTCAGTCGGAGGCCGTCAAACGGGACGTGCGGCGGGAAGAATCCGAGAAAAGTCAGTCAGACTTCGTCAAACGAGAAGGGTGTACCGGGAGCCGAGAGAAAACGAGTTCGCCAAATGCATCAAGACGTGGACCTCAGTCGGAGGCCGTCAAGCGGGACGTGCGGCGGGAAGAATCCGAGAAAAGCCAGTCCGACTTCGTCAAACGAAGAGTGCTGAGTGGACCCGGGAGGAGGGGTTCCGAGAGCAGGCGTCGGGACGCCCCACCGCCAGCCGAGGGAAGACAGCGCAGCAGTGTCAGATAAGTAGTTCTACACCAAGTGTGAAGAATCTTCCCCCCCCCCCACGACGCCAATCGCGGCGTCAAACCATACGTAGCCTACATAGAAAAAGGGGAGGGGAGTTTGTCTCGTGAGTTCATGTACCAGTTAACCTGTTCAAGCAACAATAAAACTCGATTATGTGAACTCACACATAAAGTGTAATTTATTAGTAAATTGGACCTAGAGACAACAGTGTCGACGTATTCCTACGCCCTATCACTGAGGGCTAGCATCAAGTGCTGGCGCCTCACGCCGCAGAGCAGATTCAATACCTACTTCCAAACTTCAGCATTTGGCAGGTATCAGTAGTGAAAAAAATATTCTTAAGTACTTGCGCAAAGACACAGTG
The DNA here is from genome assembly GCA_002778355.1 of Clitarchus hookeri. Lineage (NCBI taxonomy): Eukaryota > Metazoa > Arthropoda > Insecta > Phasmatodea > Phasmatidae > Clitarchus > Clitarchus hookeri. The sequence continues at coordinate 62,345 of NQII01000466.1, read as the reverse complement.
AACACTGATATTAATTTAAATACACATCACGCAGAACGCTACAACGTGAGCGAGTGAAGAGATTTGGGCTGCTCTTAACAGCGAGGTCGTGAGAGCCGATGAGGGGTGATTGAGGTGAGTATAGGAGCGGCGCTGGAATGAAGGGGCGCGGGAAGCGGGAGATCCCCAAGAAAACCCGCCGACCAATGGCATCGTCCGGCACGAATCCCTCAAGCGAAAGTTCAGTGACCCGGCCGGGGATTGGACACGGTTCGCCTTGGTAGGAGGCGAGAAGGCTAACCGCTCAGCCACAGCAGCCCCAACGCTACAACGTGATATTTATATTTCCAGAGAAATGTGCACAGCATTTATACTGTCGTTAAAATTTTAAACAAGCTATTCCTATTTGAAATAGGCAAGTGAAGGAAATATTTCATAAAGAAGGAATCTGCGCTCAGGATATGATTAATTTCTCATGTTATATCGCAATATAACTTAACGCCGATAATCTGCTTTTTTATTTTCGTTTCCGCCGTGTGACATTTGTTCCTTCACGCCAGGCGCTCGGCGGAAACCACAGCAATAGCTCGAACAATTAATCTCGTCTCCCTCACACAAAACCGAAGGTCGTATGTTATTTTCCATTTGAATGCCGCAGCAGCAGTGCCATCGCATGAAAAAAAAAAAAGAGTAGTTAATACGGCAGCAACTCTTTCAATTTCTTTTCATCCCAGCGGCGAGATTCACAGAAAGATTTATTACCACGACTCGTGCGATTGAAGAGAGAAATCGGGAGGGAAATTGAGGGTACTTTGCATTGTTTTAATGGCTCGCCCTGACGTCGCCATTTATATACGTGTTAGTGAACAGATTCGCATGTCGCTCGGTTCAGAAAGGTAGCGCACGAAAATGCTGGAATAAAAAAAGATGGGCTGGCGAGGGAGATTGACGTAGAATCGTTGCCAATAAATCCGCGACAGGCCGGCGTCGCTGTTCTGAATCTCCGGAGGCTTATTTACTTTATGGCGACGGAAAAATTGCGAGGCTGGTATTGCCACATCGAGAAAAAAAATATGGTTGTATGAAACAAATTTCTGTACCCATAATATAGTAACAGCAGCCAGGTTGGTTGTTAGTATTATGTGGTTGCATCTGCAATTATGAATATAGTTCTTCCAGCAGAGCTATCTGTTCCTCTTACAGAACTGATAGTTCCTTCAACAGAACAACTTAAGCAATTTTGTAATTGTTTCCGCAACAAGTAGAAGTGTTATGACCTAACGATACGTTCTGTTGCTGGTACAAAAAGTTTGGTTGCTGCTACCATAAAACCAGATTGCATAACTGTTCTACTGTCGCTTCTCTGATGATTTTTTTTTCCAGTGCAGGGACGTCAGTCATCAGAAACATGGGAGACATGATCGATAACCACATTGAAAAAGTTTTTTAAAAAGTTAACATGCGTCGTAAATAACATTAAGGAAACACGGTACTGGAAAGTGACCAAGATTTTTTTCAAAAGGGTGTTTTAGCTTCCCAGTCATTTTACCACCTTTCCCCTTGCGCCTTTAGGCAACTTTGTCTCGCGAACCTCCGGAGTTTGAGCAACTTTGTGGTCGACGATCGAATAACACACCAAGATATATTACTTTCTTTAGGCAGATACAATGTCATTAAAAAGTACACCGGATTTTATATTTTGCTGCGTGTAATCAAATGGCCCGCTAAATGATAATAGCCATATATCTGCAATCTTTGACTTTATATTTTATTAATTTTAAAAAGTGTATCTTACATTTGAATTTGTCTGGTTTTTTTTAACATAAATAAAAGTGAACAAGAATTCGTACTGACTGTTTTTGTTAGGATAGTATAATTATGCAAATGACATCTGTTCGCATTTTTCTCAAAAATCGCTTTTATTTTGAACACCCACACGACACTATTCATAGTTACTCAAAATTAAAGTTTCGGTTACTTTCCAGGGCACAAGTCTGCACAACTTTGAAATTAAATAATTTAATAAATATTGTTATTTCGTTTATGACGTCGTGTCGAAGTGATGTTCTGAAGTTGTTACTCGTCATACTCGTCAAGAGTGTTAGCTTTCGCAATCGGAGCGGCCCAGCCGGGCTGCGCAAAATGCTCACGACTATCAACACCTGTGGCCCGATTGCTCGCGCGGAATCGTGCAATTTTGTTTGTGAATGCCGGCGAGTTTCGCGCTGTGACGTCGTCTCCCGTTTGCGGAGGTGTTTGAACATCTAGCGACGACCGACGCTGCAAAGTTCATAGACACACGCTTTGTTGACCTCGCTCGCGGGTCCCGCCGCCTTCAAATGCCCGGGTTCATGGGTCGGTCGGGGAGTAGCGTATCGGCAAGGAACGACTGCAGAAGAGGTTCCGTCTCCAGAGAGCCCGGCGTGGTCCTCTGCCCCGCTCGCGCGTGACGTCGGCAGCCAGAAACAGCACGACGTTGGTGCGTTCCGAGTTGGGTTCAAGTCCTGATGTTTCAGTAGAGGAAATGGCAGGCTGCTCACGAATTAGGATTTGAACTTAAATTTTGGTACAGATTGTAACTTTTGAGTCAGGTGCGACGAGTTGAAATTTAAAGTTGTTATTTGCAAACTATAGCTTGGTTCAGTTTCCACTGGGAATAAAGATTGGGAAAATTTTTAATTGTTTTGTGACCAGCTTCGAATTAATAATTTTCATTGAATTTATTTTATCTTATTCGTTCTCTTCAGTTTTTCTAGTTGGGGGGAAAGTGTATGTCGAGAACGTAACATTTATAATGTAAATTTATTTGTAATAAATTCAAAGTACTTCTTTTTATAATCAATATAGATCTTATTTTTTTACGAAAGTACTGACAGTTGGAACCCTTGGTAGACATTTCTTTGTCTAATCAATAAATCAAAGTGTGGGAGTAGGTTTTATTTGATTGGTACACCTAAGATTTTAAGTTGTACCCACAGCGAGCCTTGTACGAGGTCACCTTACGTTGTTAGTTTTTATGGTATAGGCTATTCACGGTAAACTGAGCACTTTTGAAAGCCCTCTCATTTGGAATAATAGTCAACAAACATATTTTATTTTAGCTTTAGGCTTTCACTTCCGAGTGTGGTGGAATACACAGACTGTGTTTATTACTTACATGGCAATATTTATTAAGAAAAGGTGGTTAAAGGATAAAAATGGCTGAAAGTAAAAAGCAACTAGTGCCTTAAAAGTGCTCACTTCACCGTGAATAGCCTATACATTGGAGAACGCTAAGAGAGAAGATTTTAAGAGGTGCAGTGAAGATGGTAATGTTGCATTGTTTTAGGCAACCAGTTAAACCCCCGGACCACCATCCCGTGGCCGTAACAGTATAGGCCATTATTCTAAGCACTAAACTTATAGATTTGCAAAGTTTTGTGAAGAAAATAACTTTCCTTTAAAGAAAACTATATTTTCCATAATGAAAGAAATTCCCACAATTAAAAAAATAATTGAAACATAATTGCTACCGACCACTTAAAGTCATATGGAATAAATATTTTTAAATGTTTACTGTTTGCCGGTTTGTTTCGGCGTAATGTAAAATCTACTGGAAGGAATTTTAAGAAACATATATGCTCCCTGGTGACACATCCGCGCAAGCAAACCGCATTAACCACCAATGATACAGATGATGTACTATGATGATACTGTGTGGCCACTTTCGTTGTACTCGCGCAATTCGTTCAGAGGGATCAATTTTGCAAAATAGCTTATACCTTTTGTTTTGGCTGGGGCAGTTATATATCACAACTCGAGCCCAACGCGAACTTTTATGCACAAATGTATAGAACGTTTCCATTTGCCGCCAGCCTAAAATATGCCTCTTTGGAACAGCGCCGCGCCTTGCCGCGAAAAATTTCCCCTGTGCAAAACTCTCCTGTAAGAAATCTCGTTTTATTCCTAACCTGTGTAGAATAAACCTTGATCCTACCCAGTGGCGGATTTACACATTTTCCGCCAGTAGGCTCTTCAAATTTTGCCGCCCCTACCGACCTCTACAATTGGATACCCTAATTCACAATCTTATTAACTACAATTTTTTTGTCAATGAAATTGTAACTTTATGATTTGTGCACTATCGTCCTAATTACACCACCTGATTGTGGACTAGGGGATCAATGTGTCAGTTTCTAGATTATTTTACAACCCAACGATTTAGTTAAGATTGCACAAGAAATAGTTTTTGGGTATATTTCTGAGCTAATAAAAGCTCAATCATGTACTACTAATAAGGCGGGGTGAGGTATGCCTCAATACTACTTACACAATAATGTACATTCGGTAAACGTAATTAAATAATTTTTATTACGCTTACTTACAGTTTAAAAACAATATATTCAATTATCTGGTAACAATCCGGCTGGTGATGTCGATGAAATTCAATTAATTAAGTTTTGAAAGTTTTACAATACATTTTTCCGCGATTTTCTATTGGAAAAATCATTAATTATATCGTCGTATGAAATCTTGTTCATTAGTTCTGTATTTATGCACTAAAGGGCCAAGGCGTTTAGCTTTTGTTGGCTTAAGGTAGATCTTAGATAATTTTTCACCCGTTTTAAGCAAGAAAAACTTCTCTCACCTGAACAATTTGTCGCTGGTGTACAAAGAGCCATGCGAACTGCTATATCCAAGTTTGGATAAACGTTTTGCAAATTCTGTTTTCGCAGGAACGAAGATAAACTTTTCAATGATCCAGAATCTGGTTTTACCAAAATTCTTTCAGAAGAAAGGTGGCATTGAAAATGTATGCATTCTTGAACTAAGTCAGTCTCTAAATCATTAGGACACATTTATTCCAAGAAAATGGCTTTTTCCGTAAGGGTTGATGATGACAATTCACTTATTTTGGTCAGAAATGAAAACTTTTCATTGAACCGGTTGTAGGCCCCCTGCCGTTTTTCTAATTCTGATACGAGTATATCAATGAAGATGATAAATGTGTTAACCTTGAAAGTATCACTCGCAGTCATTCTCATTTCTTCATCGGGTGTTTCATCATTTTTTTTTTCCTTTTCGGTTGTCTTTTTCCCATGTATTTTGTATACTGCTTCGACACGCTTAATTCCATCGCCTTTTGTTCGAAATACTTATAATTTTCTTGTTCATCTAAGAAAAACTTGCAAAGAGATTCGTAAAGATCGGCAACAGTGATCAAATCTACGGTAGAAGCCTGAATTTGAACATTAACTTTGTTTATTCTTTCCAAAAAAAAAACATTCCACACAACAACCATTACCGCCGTTTCCAGTTTTTCTAAATTCAAAAGTATTCCCGTCGCTTCGTTTCGCGTTACAGGCTTTTCGGTACAATCATCCTTGATCGATTCCAAAGTTTTAAGGACTTCGTGCCAACAACCTCTCAAACTTCTACATGCGTCCTCTCTAGCTGACAAACGTGTCAGATTTACTCTTTTTAGCGTTTTCCCTTACCCGATTTCAGTAATTAATTTTTGCCAGCGTTGTGTCGAACTTACAAAAAAAAACGTAGATTTCTTGTAGCAACATGAAGAAGCGACAAGCTTCTGTGCAAGATTCAGCAGCCGTAGTTGCCACTAAATTTAAAGAGTGGGCAGAGCAAGGAACGAAAAAAGCAAAAGGTGCTTGGCTTTGAATTTGAGCCTGTAAGCCATTGTACACACCAGACATGTTCGCGGCATTATCATATGATTGTCCACGACAATCTTCAATATTTATGCCTAGTGTTTTGAGTTCCGAAATAATGTCAGAAAACATTTATTCAGCTTTATGTCCCATTGAGGGCAAAAACTTGAGAAATCTTTCACATGGTTCGCCTGTTTCCAAAACGTATCTAATGACGAGGGTAAGTTGGTTCACATGTGCTATATCTGGTGTTGAATCGATGATTAAGGAAAAATATTTCGCCTTTCTTATCTCGTCTCCAATGTGTTTTAAGACTTTATGACCCATCAAGAGAATAAACTCATCACAAACTGTTTTTGATAAGAAACTGGTACTTCCAGATCCTTGATTCCCAAATCGTTCAATATGACTGGCTAAAAAAGGATCGAATTCAGCTAACAGTTCTAAAATTATACAATAATTTCCGTTATGCGAATCACCAAACTTTTCATTTTTTCCTCTGAAAGCGAGGCCTCTTGAACACAGTCGCTTCACTACGGCAACAACACTCTTCAGAACGTTTCTCCAATAAGTAATTTCTTCATCAATCTGGACATGCAGTAAATTATCGAGTCGGCCATCAATCTCACTTCTAACTTTCAAACTAAGGATACTAGATTTATGACGCGCAGAGTTTTCATGCTGAGCTACTCGGTGTTCTGCATTTTTCCAGTCATTAAATCCTTCGTTCTCAAACTGAGTCTTATTCTCCAATGGACCGAATGCCAAACAGGGCCCGCAATATACAGATCTTTTACTTTCAGAATAAACCAGCCAATTTCGGTCATTCACTTCATTATTTTTCATTTTTCTTTGGAAGATACTCACTGGCAAGAAACGACGCTGATCAGCATATATTTTTTCACTTTTAGAGAAGTCACAAGACTTGTTTTGATCGAAGCCGTACCTTGCGATAATCTCCCTTAAGGTATCGTTGATTTCCCATAAAGCTGGATCTTTGTTTATATTTACTGTTGTTTGCACTTGGTCATTACTTAACGTCTGATTCTGACACGCATCTTGAATTGTTATACTTATTGATTATTCCTCTACCGCCTCTACGTCAAAAACATAAATATCCGTTTTNAATTGTTATACTTATTGATTATTCCTCTACCGCCTCTACGTCAAAAACATAAATATCCGTTTTTTTTTTTCAAAAGTAGCTGGTTCAACAGATGACTGTTGTTGGGCCGCAGAGTTCAAATCCGTTTCATCTTTTCCAGATTGTCTTGTGTCAGTGCCTGTTGTTGAAGTTCCTGGTCTTTCAACACTACTTCCACTTCCACTATAAAAAAACTGTCAATTTTTATTGTTTTACGGATAATCTGTTCTTGTTCTTCTTTTTTTCATTTTGACCTTCTTTTTATACTCAACTCCACTAAGTCGCTTTCTCCCATCACTCATTCTAACAATTTCTTGGATACCAAGAACTGAAACAAAAAATATTACATTGGGAGTTTTATTTCTCGTACATCCTTTGTTCAGACTTCAGACATTGAATAATTGCCTAACATAAGTACAAGAAATTTATTTTAAGTATGATATAACAAAAAAAATAGAAACGTATTTGCATAGCTACCGAAACAGCTATGTATCAAGTTAAATTACGTCTTACTGATTCGTTACGGATGATTTATTGTAATATATTATGATTACTTACCTACTATAAGTTTCTACGCACCGGTGATATTATGCTATGAAATGATTCATACAATCCACGAAACACTTTGAAAAATTTCCGCACACAACCAGAAAAAGTAAATACGGGACGGGACTTGCCCGTTTGTATCGCCGGCCGCGGCTCTATATCTATCTCTCTGGAACTC
>NQII01000466.1:36720-53158 GCA_002778355.1 Clitarchus hookeri | reverse complement strand
AAAACCGAGGAGTTTAGTTAATAAGGACGGCAATGCAATTTCATTAGCGCCGCGAATTACACGCCTAAGAGAATTCTGCACCACTAGGGATTCCTTCATTACTAGGTTGCTCCCGACCCAGGAGAAATTATCGGATGAAAATACACACTGCCTGTAGTACAGTACTGCCTGCTGTCGCGGTTAACATCCTTCATGTGTGACCAATTACAGGCTGTACAAGACGTATTTTGAAGTTTATACATATTCCGGACCACCTTACATATTATTTTTTCGTTTATAGCTAAATCCTAACAATGATAAAAAATTAATATAAAGCACTTTAATTAAATTATTACTGCTACTACACGCAATTTTCAAAAGTTTAACTTATGTAGTCTATTCGTGGTTTCTTCACACTTTTTTAATCAAACATTTGAAAAATTACCCCAAGTTTAACGTGTTTTATTGATTTCTAAATATATAATTTATCACAAACGTTTTATACTTCTTTTAACATAAAAGTATCTTATGTTTTAACGAATTTTTTTTCATTTATAATTAATATGAATAAAACTAGAGAGAAAATAGTTGTACAGATAATACTTAGTAAGAAATAGTTCTTATGAAAATTATCAAAAAATTGAGAGAGAAACAATGCAGCGCGTTGTTCCTGTAGTGTAATTTTCTGGACTTTGTTTGCATGAGGCGGAGGAATATCCTGGAAGTAGAACTTAAGCAGGGGTTCAGAAAAGTTGGAAGTAGCCGTGAATGGACGATACGACAATGTACGAAGTGTGTTCTTCTGTGAACAATGTGTGTGGAACAAACTCCTCGTGAAATGGTAAATGTAATCACCTTTATTTTGTCTGTACCATCAAATAAACAAATTTTTATTTATAATGTTCATTACTGGCACGGAGCACTTAAGACTACAGAAGTGAAACAGCCGCACACACCAGCAACATGGCGTCACTCGCCAACATCACTTCGGAACGCCGTTCGCCAATCAGCACCTGGTAACTTACTTGCCAGCAGGCAGCAGAGCCAATAGGGAATCTTTCGCAGCACACAGCAGCCAGTCAAGCACAAGACCTATTTCCAGAGCTTCGCACAACCAATGAGTGAGTGGGCACGCTCACATCAAAATTTGCACCAACATGACGGAGTTACTCAAGTCACTTGGTACAAAATATTGCAGATTCCAAAACAGCGTGAAGATGTTTTTTTTTTAATCTTAGAGACTGGAACACAAGGGCGGTTTGAAGCTCGTGGATTTATTATGAATTCGGAAAAATTTGGTTTTCACTTTTTGCTGTTTGTTTGAAGAATTATTTTCACCGATAAACGTTACATTCAACTCTGTGCAGTCGATAAACTTGGATATTAATTACATCCTGCATAAAACTGAAAGACTTGAAAGAAACGTTATGCGCTAAAAGAGATAACGGTTCTGAGGGAATTTGTTTAATCGCTGAAAGCATATTTGATCCTCCAATGAAGATAAGAATGGGAAGTGGCATTTACACAGGCACTACTGTAAAAGTTACTTCAGTAGGATGTACATTTATATANAAAAGTTACTTCAGTAGGATGTACATTTATATATTTGATACTTCAATCGTTCATTTGAACATTCGATTTGGTTTGTTGTAAAATTTAAAGTTTCCCAACATGTTTTATTTTNTATTTGATACTTCAATCGTTCATTTGAACATTCGATTTGGTTTGTTGTAAAATTTAAAGTTTCCCAACATGTTTTATTTTAAAAAAATGTTTTTATCTTGGCATATGTGTTTCTTGGAGAGGTACTTCAAAATTTAAGGACACAAAATGGAAAGATCTTTGACATTGTTATGTGAAAGCCTGAATTAAATGCTACGTTTACGACACAAAAGTCTGAGGCAGAGAAAAAGCAGTAAATACAGATTTTCCTGTATCAAAATGATCTTCAAAGTGAACACCTAGAGCTACATAAACTCTGTGAACTGGTTTCAACTACACTTTTCAATGTTGTGGATCAAGGTCAAGGTCACCAGGATCCAATATGGCGGTTGGGTTACGTCAGTGCAATTTATTTTTATTTTTTTTGGGTTCAAGGTCTTTGAAGGTTACGAGCACAAGGTCAAGGTCATGGGTCAAATTCACCTGGATACAAAATGGCGGTAGTAGTCAGTAACATAATTCGCTCACTGACATGAATTTACTCGATTTTTTAAATTTTTTCTCATGGTGGTCAGAGTCATCGGTGTAATGNAAATGCTACGTTTACGACACAAAAGTCTGAGGCAGAGAAAAAGCAGTAAATACAGATTTTCCTGTATCAAAATGATTTTCAAAGTGAACTCCTAGAGCTACATAAACTCTGTGAACTGGTTTCAACTACACTTTTCAATGTTGTGGATCAAGGTCAAGGTCACCAGGATCCAATATGGCGGTTGGGTTACGTCAGTGCAATTTTTTTTAAATTTTTTTGGGTTCAAAGTCTTTGAAGGTTACGAGCACAAGGTCAAGGTCATGGGTCAAATTCACCTGGATACAAAATGGTGGTAGTAGTCAGTAACGTAATTCGCTCACTGACATGAATTTACTCGATTTTTTAAATTTTTTCTCATGGTGGTCAGAGTCATCGGTGTAATGTNTAATTCGCTCACTGACATGAATTTACTCGATTTTTTAAATTTTTTCTCATGGTGGTCAGAGTCATCGGTGTAATGTTTTCCTCTATTGTAATTTTTTGGTTCAAATTTTTTGGAATTTTTTTTTTGGAAATTTTTGGCTTGTAGGTTATCCAAGGTCGAAGTCGAAGGTCTACGTCAAAGGTAAAAAACGATCCCCCCAAATCCTTCTAATAGATCGTTTTTGCAAATAAGGGGATCGGTTCCCTTTTTAGGATAATTCGGGAAATTTTAAGAGTAAAAGAGAAATTTTAAAGGAAAAAGGAAAATTTTAAACGAAAAATAATCGATTTCGAGGGAAAAAGAGAAATTTTGTGAGAAAAAAGAACAAAAGGGAAATTCAAGATGGTGGCGTTCGGCGCCTGGCATTTGTGCTGGGTGCCCTTGTCCTAGATCCGCCATATATATTCTATCCGGAATTCAAGGTACAAACTTGGTGAGATTATACGTTATAAAAAATTGGTAGAAAACATAATACGAATTAAGTAAAGTAATCATTAAGAAAGAGGCGCGCCCTTGAAAATAGCAAATTTAAATAATTTATATGCAAAATGTTAGAAACTACGTAAGATAAAACAACAAATTCGTGAATTTTATTAGCCTAATGTGATATATGTCATTTGTATACATTTGGTGGGGAATATAACATCGCCCGTCATTAGAAAATTAGGGATGCCGCGTTATCACCAACAAAAGTTTGTTACCCGTGTGTGTTTATCGATCGTTATGACGTAGTAATCATGTGTACATTAAAGAAACACAATATGTTGCCTTGAAGTAACGCGCTACCACAAAATGTTCACAATAAATCGTAACATTTTATGACTTAAATATTAACTTCATATTTTTAAGGCAGTCTCTCTGTTGCTTTCTCTCCCTCTCTCTCTCTCTCTCTCTCTCTCTCTCTCTCTCTCTCTTAATAATTATGTTACAAATTAGGTCGTACTATGTTTTCTAACTCATTTACATTAAGAATTATCGCACAAAATTTGTACCTGTAGTTCAGGATAACTATGTACACAGACACACAAGGGAGGTAGCAAACTGAAGTATTGCGTAGTTCTGGAACACCTGCGAGGAACCAAAGCCAATATAACCTTAAAATTTAATTTAGGTTGTCATATTAGTGACTTTGTCTTGTATTTGCGCAAGATCAATTTTTCTTACAATTAAGCAGTTTTTCTAAAAAAAAATTACTAAACGAAATTGAAGAGAAAATTGAATAGTTGTTTTGTTTTTCTTTAACTTAAATGAACGATCACTGCTGAATATTTCGAAGCTACCATCTCACTGACAAGTAAAAAGAGCCCTCTTGAAATCAATCTTTGAAAAAAAAAAATTATGCACATAAGTGCCTAAGTATAACCTACAGCACACACTGGCATGCAGGTTTCCTGTTACGTGGCAACGAATTAANTGTCATATTAGTGACTTTGTCTTGTATTTGCGCAAGATCAATTTTTCTTACAATTAAGCAGTTTTTCTAAAAAAAATTACTAAACGAAATTGAAGAGAAAATTGAATAGTTGTTTTGTTTTTCTTTAACTTAAATGAACGATCACTGCTGAATATTTCGAAGCTACCATCTCACTGACAAGTAAAAAGAGCCCTCTTGAAATCAATCTTTGAAAAAAAAAAAAAATGCACATAAGTGCCTAAGTATAACCTACAGCACACACTGGCATGCAGGTTTCCTGTTACGTGGCAACGAATTAATTAAAATAGCTTTAAAACTTGGCATTGTATTGCGAGTGTAATGTTCAGATTAATGGCAGCTGAAGTTAATGTTTCTTGTTTTACAGGCATTAATAAGAGCATAAATTTGTTTAATAGTAACACGTTCACTTTACTGACATTTCCACGAGGTCGCAGTGGTGTAGTGGTTAGACTACTCGCCTCACTCCACGGAGAACTGGATTCGATGCCCAGCGGGGTCACCCACGGATTTTCGCATGTGAGAATCGTGCCGGACGATGCCGCTGGTAGGCGGGTTTTCTCAGGAATCTCTCGTTTCTCCCTGTCGTTTCATTACGGCGCTGCTACTTACTCAACTCGCTTCGCCCTCGTCGGCTCTCAAGACCCCGATGTTAAGAGCGACCCAAATATTTTCACTCACTAACAAATCCACGGTTTCACTTGACAGGCGTATGAATAAAGTATTAAAGTTCATAGGAATGTTAATTTTACATACGGCATAAAGTAACAAAATGATAAGAAAAGTAAATCGTAAGTAGGGCTTTCGAAAGTCCTACTACTGCCACCGAAGACTGACGAACCATCAGTAATTCAAGTGGTGCTACGGAAGGTGGCAAATTACTGCGAGCGAAGAGTTTACCCCAGAACAATCGAGAAGCGCGCACGTGAGAGATGTGACGACACAGCACATATGTCGGCTTCCACTCCTCTCCCNCTATTGTCACCATGACAACGTGTTCTAAGCTGGGCACCGTGATATGAGACTCCCGCCGACCGGGATTACTGGATGGATTTTTTATAACGAGGACAGCGCAACCGAAATGGCTTTATTGCTTTTTTATCACTAAATAACACATGAAATCTGTGGCATTATGAAAATTAAAACTTACATTAACAAAATTCATATTTTGGTGGAACGTGGCTTTTGTGTTGTCACCACGGTCTATAAAATTTGCAATTTGGTTTTTGTTTGTAGCTCGACTATAAAAACGTCCAGTAAACATTTCGCCGAAGAGAGAGACCTCCTTAATTTTTGAGGGGACGCATTATGTAACGTTCAATTAATTGATTTGAACATGCGCCAAGCCCAGAATTTGTGGGCGTGCCGAATGGTGAAATACAATGCATAAGTTTTTTTTCTGGTGGAATCATTAGCTACAACTCCTGCATTTCTTGAACGTACAAAAGAGTTGCTTTCACATAATTATAACAGTCTGCTGCATACAAAAGTTCCTTTCTGTAATAGAGATTTCACATTCCTAACTATTAAAAGGGCAGTTGCAGATAGCACATTTTGTTACGGTGTTTATGAATATTTCTCGGCATCACTGTACACAATATAAACATAGAGCGCCATACCAAGTAGCACCATTTTTAGAAAACAATACATAGACTTAATTGTAAACAATATATCACTCTTCATCGCAGCATACGTTTGCAGTTACCCGACTACATATATGTAAACACTGGCCGCGAAATCTCTCATATGTACCACTTACAAGAGACACGGACAATGCATTTTGTTAAGCTGTACATATAAATAATTTATTTAAAATAACTATAGCCAAAAGTTTGACTTTATATTTACGAAACGTTTAACTAGTGTGTTGCTTACTAGACACATACTGTAAAGTTACATTTTCTATTAGAGACCAGAGCTAACATAATTGGAATCCTAATGTGAAGAACTTTTATTGGTGCAGTACAAGAGCCATAAGGATTTTGGGAGCCTTAAAATCAAGGAAGCGAGTACGAGGAATGCTGAGTATTTTAATGATTCTCATCAAGTTCATTCGTTTCACTGTGGCAAAATGTATCTTGCCTTAATTGGTATTACAAATAATCTATGACGCCCTGAACGAATACGACAAGAATGGGGGAATTATACTGCCTGCTAGCATCACTGAAGAGGTATAATATGTAAGGTGACAGCATTATGGGCTGGCTTACACTCCGACTGTGCATTGGTCGAGTGTACAGAGTTGTTTCGCTCCAAGAGTTTGTTCCGATTTCCAAAGGTTCAGTGTTAGTACAAGTATGATAATACTCCTTCACATCAGGCTGCATTGGTGAATACTAACTGGAAACCGAAGATATCACATTTTATGGATTGGTCAGCCAGATATCACGAAGTCAACAGTCTCGAATATTTTTTGTAGCGCACACGGGCGTCAGAACTTGCAGTAATTCCACGATCCATCCAGAAGCTTCGTGCCACTTCAGCGCAGCAATTGAACTCCGTACCACAATAACAGCTAAAGAATATTGTTCTTGTTATGGAGGTTCGTTGTACTGCAAATGCCGCGACATACTGAGCCCTTAACTACAATATCTTACGTCGGTGACGTAGAATGGGTAGTATTTGAAGTTATTTTCTTTATTATTGTCAAAGAGAATTATGAAAGTAGGGAGGGACTTCTATGAACGTGTTCGGATTTCCTGTTAAACCAAACAGATTCAGTTTGTTCCTACTGATGTCAGTAGCGGTGCTATCAATTGTATTTTTCTTAATTCTCTCATGTAAATGTACAGTTTTTTTTACATTCAAAAAGGTATTTGAACCCAAATTAGTATGCTGGAAATACATATTCTGTGCACTATTGTTAACATCGTCAGTTTTCTATTTTTTATTTGGCGATATTCTAACATTTAAATTTAAAGATCAGAATCCGACAACGTTTAACAAGTATGTGATGCCATTATAGAAAATTGCCGTTTAAGAAAATGATTAATAACATCAAGTATAATTATTAATTGTGATAACTTATTTCCAACAACGCGGGGTTGTTCTTTTAGTATTACATGGTGTATATAAAGAACCATTAAAGTGATTTAAATCAAATTCGTTTATCAATACCTTCATCAGTCCACTACTTCGTAAGTTTAGTACCACTTAAAATTATAGCTATGCATTATATATAAGGAATTACTCTCCAGAATCTTACCAATCTTCACATATTCACATTTCTCCGTCCTCCCATCTAAAGAACTATTCAAAAGTCTTAATTTTCTGCACAAGCATTTCCAAACTTTCTGGACGTTTCACCATATTCACAAATCGCTAGTCTTCTGGTCAATGTCATTACAAATAATTTAAAATGAATTGTTTCGGGTGATACTTTGAACTGCCTACTTGTTTCTCTTTTACCGAACAGGACATTAAATATCTCAAATTTTCTTATTATAGTGTCGTCGTAAGTAATCAAATTATCACTGTGAGTTTCTACTGTAAAACTAGAGTTTATTCAATAATAAATTTGCGTACTTAAATTGTTTACCATCTCCATTAGACTTGCAAAAATATTCATCATCTATGTCAAGCTCAGAAAAGAACTTAAACTTTTATGTGCATGAAAATTTCTCTAAAATAAAACAAGTTTAATGAAGCTAAATGCCGTTTATGAATTGTTGTATTGACACACAATAAGTTTCTAAATAAAATGTAATTTTGCTATGTGCATTTTAAACGTGAATACTTGTAAAATTAGTTATTTTACTGACGATATTACTTTTGTTACGAGACGCCAGAGGGGCGTATTTGAGTTCGTGAGGAATGGAGGTCTTAATAAAAATAAAATACCTAAATCTTATTTTTAATTTGTTCACACAGCTATTATTTAAATCATTAAATTATCTATATCCTCTGTTACTCTATATTTCTCAGTGAACGCAATATTTAATGTATATTTAAACTCTAATTAACGTCCTTCTTAATGCCTCTGTCTGTAATAGTCAATTAACTGATACTCATCATTAACAACATTCAGTATTATGTTGCCATCATATGTAATGTATTTCACTCACGTGTCCAGTCACACCCTTCACTTCTCTTATGCTCACAGTCGCAGATTTTCCTCCCGCTAGCCACCACTGGCGTTACTCGTTGCTCTTCTAGCTCGTCGTCTATCGCTTAACGTCGCATAGTCGCCCAGACTCCCGACTCACAAACTCTCGGCTCAGAGGCCCGTTGCTTTTTTATACTATAGCTGGCCTTTATCTGGAAGGCCCAGCGTACCCCGAGTCACGCTGGGGGAACCTAAGGCAGTAAACCACTAGAACATTCTTCAGATAATCGCAGAAATTCAATCTACCGAAGGTCAGGAGCGCGCGAGATAGTAGCGTTATCGCAGCGGCATACAGATTCTTCTCTTTGTAACTCGCCGCCCGTATTGCGTAACCTCTCTGACCTTGGCACATAGTGTCTCCACTCCAGTGGGATAGAACAAGAAAGAGTGCAAAGGCACCAACACGTAACACTTTGATTATTGGAAGATTTCTTATAGGATTGAAAGAATATGATTGTTTTCTTTCACCTACCTAACATATCACAGTTGAAATAGAAGTTTAAAAACAACATTTTTCATAAAACTTGTGCGTAACATTGAGATGACAATTGATTGTAATATTTAAGCTGTGCATGAGATTTGATATAATTTGTAAATTTTTCCCAAAATTAAACATTTTATAAGTCATCTCTTGAAACACATTTCATTCCATAATGAAAGTGCTATTTGATTATATTTAAGAAAATATTTTGGTATCGAATTTGGCATAATAAGTAAAAAATTTACAAATATGTTGTGATATGGCAGGTGTTTAATTAACGTTAACATATATCGGATGGAGCTGAATTCGACCGTCAAACTTCGTCCAGTAACACTTTATGCAAAATTATTTAGGTAATTTCTGTACTACTTCGTACTAAAGTGATAATTATACGGGAAGTAGAAGGTGGCCTCGAAAATAGAGATTAAAATATCGATATGTAATAATATCGGAAACTTTTTGAGATAGAAGAGGAAATGTTTGGAGCAATGTTGTGTTGGCAGCAGTTCTGAAACCTTCTTCAAATTAATCAGAAAAATTATAACCTTCTTTAACGAAAAAATATTAGCAAAATTTTTATTATACAAATAAATGCAACCAAACGGTAGTCGACGTATGGTTAATGCGAGAATATACTACGTGTCTGAATTAACAACTTAGGTCCTCTTGTTGCAGCGCTCTCAGACCAACTTGTCTCGAGAAAATAGCCAAATAAATTTCAAAAGTATGTAACTACTGTCTGAGCCAGTAGAAAACTTGTGGCATAATTGCCACCCTAGCTTCGGTGTACAGTTTGACGACTTTCGCTGCAAGCGTGGCAGTAATGCAACACAGTTCACATCGACGTCACAGCATTGACTCTGATGTAGCTGCTGCGATTCACTAAGCGCCAAAACGAGAGGCATAGATAGCTAGGCGCTCCACCGCCTACACTTCGCGCAGGATATCCGAAAGCTTAACGTCCATTGCAACTGTCCTTCACGAAAGCAGCTATAAGACTCAGCTGGTAAGATGCGAGATACATGTCTTTTTACTCTAGTACAGTACTGAATGTACACTGAAGAGCCAAAAAAAAATGGTACACCAGCCTAATAACGTGTAGGGCCCGCACGAGCACGCAGAAGTGCCGCAAGACGACGTGGCATGGACTCGACTAATGTCTGAAGGTATGCAGGAGGCAATTCACACCATGAATCCTGCACGGCAGGCCACAAATCCATAGGAGTGCGAGGCGGTGGAGATATCTTCTAAACAGCACGTTGTAAGGCATCCCAGATATGCTCAATAATGTTCATGTCTAGTGATTTAGGTGGCCAATGGAAGTGTCTAAAGTCAGAAGAGTGTTCCTGGAGCCACTCGGTAGCAACTCTCGACTTGTGGGGTGTCGCATTGTCCTGCTGGAATTGTCCACGTCCGTCGGAATGCACAATGGACATGAATGGGTGCAGGTGATCGGGCAGGATGCTTACGTATCTGTCACCTGTCAGAGTCGTATCTAGACGTATCAGAGGTCCCATTTCACGCCAATTGCACACGCCCCATACCATGACAGAGCCTCCACCAGCTTAAACAGTCCCCTGTTGACATGTAGGGTCCATGGATTCATAAGGATGTCTCCATACCCGTACACGTCCACCCGCCCGATACAATTAGAAACTAGACTCGTCAGACCAGGCAACGTGTTTCCAGTCATCAACAGTCCAATGGCGGTGTTGGCGGGCCCAGGCGAGGCGTAAAGTTTTGTGTCGTGCAGTCAACAACGGTACACGAGTGATCCTTCG
The DNA here is from genome assembly GCA_002778355.1 of Clitarchus hookeri. NCBI lineage: Eukaryota > Metazoa > Arthropoda > Insecta > Phasmatodea > Phasmatidae > Clitarchus > Clitarchus hookeri. The sequence continues at coordinate 42,702 of NQII01000466.1, read as the reverse complement.
GCTCCGAAAGCCCATATCAATGATGGTCTGTTGAATAGTTCACACGCTGGCACTTGTTGATGCCCCAGCATTGAAATATGTGCCAATTAGAGAAAGGGTTGTACGTCTGTCACGTTTAATGATTCTCGTCAGTCGTCATTTGTCCGGTTCATTCACGATCTTTTTCCGGCCTCAGCGATGTCGAAGATTTGATGTTTTATCGGATTCCCGATATGCACGGTACACTCGTTAAATGGTCGTACGCGAAAATCCAAATTTTATCGTTACCTCGGAGATGCTATGTCCCATCTCTCGTGCACCGACTATAACACCGCGTTCAAACTCACTTAAATCATGATAACCTGCCATTGTAGCAGAAGTGACCGTTCTAGCAACATTGCCAGACGCTTGTTGTCTTATATAGGCGCTGCCGACCGCATCGCATAACTCTGATTGGTTGCATACCTCCGTTATTTGCATACGCACGCCTATACCATTTTTTTTTTTTTTTTTTTTTTTNAGCTCATCGAGTAATTCCCGCAGTGCTTCCAATTCGGTTAACATTATTCTCGTTAGCATTTATTGCGATGCTTAAACCAAACAGTCTTCATTTTGCGGCCCACAGTTTTCATAATTATTTTTATATTTTTAATCTCTCGGATTAATAGCGTATTGCCTAACTTCATTCACAAGTACATTCTACCATCCCACTTTTGACCCCAGTGTTACAATTCTTACGGAGCGTATCCGAGTTCATGTGTGATAAACGTCTTGATAAAAACAAAAGAACTAAATTTATATTCTTAATTTATTTTTAAAGTTTTAAGAATTCCCCGTCTTTCGCCTTTCGTGGCCGTATGACTTGACCAAAGCTTTCAGATATTCTGCGAGCAGTGTAACACTTGCGTTACTGTTGGTGAAAGGGCCTCGGTGGTGAAGTTGTTAGACTACTCACCTCCCACCTAAGCGAACTGGGTTCTATTCCCGGTGGGGTCGCTCCCGGATTTTCGCGTGAGAGAATCGTGTCGGACGATGCCGCTGGTCAGCAGGATTTCTCTGGGATCTCCCCTTTCCCCTGCCTCTTCATTCCGGTGCTGCTCCATACTCACCTCGTTTCACCCTTATCGGCTCTCAAAACCTTGGTGTTAAGAGCCACCCAAATATTTCTACTCTCACTCATTGTTGGTGAAAATATCGTGTGTTGTCTCGGCATAGGTCAAACTCTTACTGACTGTTAGTGGCAAGCATACTATTGGCATACAGGATGGCAGAACGAACATAGAGGCGGATTCCCGCAACAGACTGCAGCAACACGACGCCACATTTGTGTCTCTAGAGCGACGGTTTAGAAAACGTTAGAGTTGAAGGGTCATACTACTGAATTCCGGACGTTGATACGGGTGGCGAGAACAGCAAGGTTTGAAGGGGACGTGTTGAGACGCGTCGAGAACAATCCAGGTACTAGTACACTTGCTGTAGTACGAGTACTCCATACAAGCATCCGTCTCATACACAGCATATGCACGCGACATGTATTGCTGATCAACCCCGACGACGCATGGAGCATGTTTTCCGGAACAACACTCACCACGCCCTGACTTTGACGCATTCTGTTCACAGATGAGGCTTCCTTTCCCCATGAGCGTACAATGAACAGTCGCTATACTCGTGTGTGGACAGATGTGAATCTCACGCCCCATTCCACCTATATCTACGGTGATTTATTGTCGGCGCACGGGCGGGCATCATACAAGCAGGGCCGGACTTAGAGACCCAGGGCCCCTAGGCAATTACAGAGTCCGGGCCCCCTTTTTGGTAATTTAACAAAATAACCTATTTTATATTTGATTTGGCTACTGTAATAATAAATAGCGCTGTCTTGTCTCGAGTCCTCTATTAATTTAATTACGGTTGTATATTTGTACTTTCCTATTTGATTTTCTTGATAAATAAAATTTTTAAAATAGTTTGTTCACTGACTAGCCCCCCCCCCTCCCCCCTTACCTAAGGGCCAGTGCCCTAGGCAGGTGCCTTGTTGGCATAGGCGGAAGTCCGGCACTATATGATACAAGTACCTTATTGGTTGGACCCCAACTGTTACAACATCGTCTCACCGGCCACATGTGCAATGTGTTCCTGCGAGTAACCGCGCCGACGTTACTCGAAGAAGTACTATTACAACGGTAAACTGAGCACTTTTGTAAGCCTGGTTTAAGATTTACTTACATGCTCATTGTGTATCCTTCCACAATATGAAAATTAACACTGCTATGGGCCTCGCCACTTCTTTCCTACGTCGGTCAAGTGAAACTGTGAAATCATTTTATAATTATTGCACTTATGTACATTGCATCAGAAAGCAAAATAAGATAATTTAATTGTCAATAAATGTTTACTTGACACTGTTCATTCAACTTTAGACGTGGAACTACTTTCCCTCCGTCGTTTCCAACTTTACTGGTTGTATACCAATCATTGTGCCCGCTAAAATCCACGCAAGCAGGGCCAGGGGCCAGTGATGTTTTTCGAAGGTTTATTTCAAAAGTGCTCAGTTTAACGCGAACAGCCTACAGCTTTGTGATTCCAGCACGAAGGCGCAGTTCTCAAACATTGCGCGATCGCCTGAACCACGTATTCCATGCGCGGTGGATACGACGTGTAGGTCCTATTCCGTGGCCTCCACGATCCCCCGATCTCATTTCACTAGACAATTTTCTTGTGGGGTGTACACGCGCAGGCCGAGTATAATAGACCGCGGTGGGATGCGAACAGGACCTCGTAAAGTGTACTGTTGTTGCTGCCGGTAGCATGCAAGACACGCAGGATGCGCGACAATCATTTGTGTGGTGCTGTGAACTTGTGTTCGAACATGTTGGTGGTACCGCCCATACTTTCCTGTACATGTTTTTTTATTATGATGGTATGATTGGAATATGTTAATTGCCGACCATTATACTAATCAGCTCTATACCCAGCAACAGACCATGTTGAGAGAGTTTCTCATGGTTGGCAATGGACCATCAAAATAACATGTTTTCACCCTTGCCATTAAACTTCAAAGATAGGATGTTTTTTTGTATGTGCGTTTGCAGTGAAACCTATAGAGTCCCACGACTGTGTGCTTATTTGACTTGCGAAATGTGCTAACCTCGCAGTGAGATGTGTGTAAATGTCATTGCACAGCGCTGTTGCAACACGACGTACGAGAACTCGCAAAGTACATAGTGTGGCGCTAGTGCCAGGCATATTGCCTGCCGGCTCAGGCTGCAGCTCCGAACTTGTGAATCTACGCTGTGTGCTCAAGAGCGGCTGGCATAACATTGCCACACTAAGACCACATTAGTTGTTCATTTAGATATCAAGTTAATTCACGCATAAAACATGCCATGAATACTTTATGGTAACAATTGTATTTTTATAATAATCTAACTACACCTGTTTTATAAATGAAGTGTTATGATTTTCCATATTAAATGGTACCCGGTTTTGGGTCTGCTACCAACACAAAATATCCCAAAACCTTTCCTCTTCTATCTCAGTTTTTAATATTGTTACGTGCCACAAATATTAATCTTTGTTTAAAAATTTTCCTACCTCCGTAATAGTCACTTTTTGACGAAGTGGTTCAACAAGCCTTCCCTAAATTTATATAATCTCACAGAGTTTGTCTTCGCATTAACACATCGCATTTACTTACTTTTTCCTTCTTGCGTTTATCTTGATTGAAAGCAACCGTTTTTTAAGAAACGCCGTAAATATTTTCAATAAAATCTAACAGACACAAAAACCTTAGCGGTCTTTTAAAATAAGAAATTAAATGTATACTTGGACACGAAGTCAAACAACGTTCTAATAGTTTAAAATACCAACTTGCTGTCCTCTAAATCAATTATTATTACCATACGAACCGTACAGTAGCTGGCACAACCAGCACGATAGTGCCTATAATTCAAGTTTACGCTCGCGGCCTCTAAGCCTGGGTCTATTCCCTGTGTACATCTCCCATATAATCCTTTATGTAAATAATACTAAAACCTACGGAACTTATCTCACTCCTGCAGTATTTTCTGTAAGTGACTTGAAAATCAACAGTTGTTTTCTTAAATACATTTTCTATAGTATGTTCAAGGACAATTACGCAATGATCCCTTGCAGTTATATGTATGTACAATTCAGTGTTAAACATCTACATTTTAGAAAAACTTTTCTGGACGCGAGTTTAAATTAAATATTGATATCACCAGCAAGGACCGTGCAGAAATTTTAGTTACGGAAAATCAATTATAGTATAGGCTGTTCGTAGTGAAGAGAGTACTTTTGAAGCCCAAGTTACTTTTCATTTTCAGCCATTTTTGTATCCTTTCACCACATTTTACAATAAACTTTGCCATGTAAGTAATAAGCAAAGTGTGTATATTCCACTGCACTCGGAAATTAACGTCTAATGCTAAAATAAAATATATTTGTTGACTATTATTCCAATTGAGAAGGCTTTGAAAAATGCTCACTTTACCGTGAATAGTCTTTAGCTATGTAGGTACAAATGTACACATTTTTGTGACAACGTAGTATACGATATAAACGTTGCAATAGGTAATAATAGCATAGTATTTCAATTTTCTGATCTCTACTAGAACACAATAAAAAGCCACAGTAGTTTGTGCACGTGTGTGATACAATGGTCGAGAGGTGTTTCCATATGGAAAATTATGTAGTGAAGACACCTAAGACTTGTGGCACAAAGTGATTATTATGAGCGTTTTTTACCCTATAAAATTGAAACCAAGAATTATCTTGTTAAATAATATCGGAGTCTACTAGAGATGAGAGAAAACAAATTCGCACAATGTATCAGCAAACGAAAAGCATCAACTTCTGAGAAGGTAACTGTAAATAAAATTCCCACTCAGAAACGAAATAGGAGTTTCTCTTCTTTCGCAGTAGTAGATTTCGTATTTGTAAGTATGTTCAATGCAAATCTAACTTTGATCCTTAAAATCAGTTCCTGAATTTTGCTTTAATATTTTATTACGCTTTGGTAATTGTTAGACTTTTCGCTTCTCACGTGTGACACGTGCTTGTTTACGGTATTTCATAAACACTTATTGAAAAGTAAAGAAAAATCTGCACTAAAAATAATAATATTTTGCACGTTTATGAAATTTAAGAAATAAAAGTAAATTTTCTTGAATTTGATTTCAAGTGATTTCTATTTTCCGAATGTCACTCAGAAATCATATTTTTGAAAGGTGCCTTAAGCTTCAACTTGCGTATTTTATAAAAAATTTGTCAAGTGACAATGACTTCGTGAAAAACAGCCAATAATTCCAGAATATGCCTTTTGATATTCAATTTTCCCCCGTAAGTGGGGGAAATTTTTTTTTTTGTCGTAATACTTTCTTGGCACGGCAGTCAGAAGAATAGTGTGTTTGCCGAGTGGAGAACGAGTTGGGATAAGGAGGGGGTAAAAAAAAAAAGTAACGCCAGTGAAAAGGAGAGTTTGAGGGGAGCGTCGTGTGGAAGTCTTAAACGCTGGATAATTAACGTAATTGCTCGTAAATTCGCGAGAAGTGATTCATGGCTAATATAGCGTGGGCCTGCCATCTTAAATCACTTTGCTCTCGCTATGGGGGTGAAGAGAGACGGCGAAGGTTCGCGCGCAGTAGTTTGCGGGGCAGGAATGGTTGGGGAGGGGGCGAGGGAAGTTAGGGCCGCTGATAATTAAAGGCATATCAGTGTAGATAAGGAAAGGTGATAACGAGGCTGGCGCCGCGTATAACAGTGCCGGCACCGCACGTTCGCTCAAGAGTTGTGAGGGAGGGTGAAGTGAAGGGAAGCGAGTTCCTCTCTTCCTCGCTTCAGGAGTGAAGGAAGAAGAGTTTCTGGTAGTCTGCTGGACGGGGAAGAAGTTTGCCGGCTTCATATATCACCGGGTCCTAAACCACAAAAGAAAACCAGGGCATCGCCGCGTCTTCTGAGCGCCAGGTCCACCCCCCCCCCCCC
>NQII01000466.1:0-29975 GCA_002778355.1 Clitarchus hookeri | reverse complement strand
AAGTCGTTAGCAGTCAATCCGAGTAACCAAATTATCACAGTACCACACCTCTCCAGTGCTGATGTATTTCATTTGTGTTGAATTCGAGACAATATATTCGTCATTCAAAATACAACAGTAAAAGACTAAATGATTGCAAACCCCTTAACCTTCAGGCGTCATATAGTCGGTTCCTGGGGACATTAACAACGACACTATAAGCCACTCTGTCTTCCACAGAGGCGATAAATACGCCGNACACTATAAGCCACTCTGTCTTCCACAGAGGCGATAAATACGCCGAGTTAAAGTGGCGCCCGGACGTGGGGCGCAACGCTAGTTAGGGTATCATACATCAAGTTAATTTGGCGCACAACTGTGGGGCCTTCATACATCAAGTTAAATTGGCTTCTCAACTGTGGGGCATACACAGCCTAGCGTCATCTTCATAGTCGTTATCATCAATGCTGTCTTCATGATCGTCTTCGCCTCCTGTTTCATCCTCAATATCAAGTTTACTTTTCTTTGTAGGGGTCGCACAGTAATCATCAGAATTTAAAGCCGACAGTTGGTTGCTCTGAAGTTCGTCGATTTCACGCGAATTTCTTGCAAGTGTACATCCCACACATACTGGCTCTACCAAACCTAGTAGGTCCAAAGTAAACATAATATTTTTTAAAATCTATTTTTTTATTCAAAACACAGTTTTTTAAAAGAAAATTTTAAAAGTATTTATTTCCGATACCCGGAAAAATATATTGATTTCTATAAATCGATAATATAATATCGTAATTTCGATATATCGATATTTTTCCAACATCTCTAGTGCAGTGCTAACTCAAAGTCATGCTCGCNTTATAATATCGTAATTTCGATATATCGATATTTTTCCAACATCTCTAGTGCAGTGCTAACTCAAAGTCATGCTCGCATCATAGTCGTATACCCGATCTAACGAGACCTTATTTATTTAAATCGCACTTTAATTCACGAAGTTCAAGTGTCGGAATGGATCACCCTGCAAATGTTGCATCGCCGTTTCCGTCCTGGTGCCCACATTTGCCGATCTGACTTTAAAGATGGATTCGCATCAAAAAAACAAAGGATGCTCATAGCTAGGGATTCCGCATTCAAATTTTTTTCATAATTAAGCAAGTGTGTCTACCGTACAGTAACAGCTCACAAACGTACACGAATCATGGACTTAAAAGTAACGCAGTTTACAGTATATTCCATACGTGCAAATATTTGCCTTACTCGACGATGCTATTATCAAAAACTGCCCATAGTTCATTATCAGAACATGCCAGAAAGTGATTTTGCACAGGATGTGCCCGGACAGCTGTGTAAGAAGTCATCGACGTGAATGACTAAAATTAGGTGTGCGTTAGTTCTCAGCTTACACTGTTGTTACTTATTTGATGCGCATGCAAGAAGGGAATACAGGAATTATTTAAGTTTAGTTCTGAACATTTTTGGAGAAAGAGGAATTGTGACTTTCAAACCATAAAGACGTCTATTACCAAACTAGCTTTGCTATTTATCCAAAAATCGTTACAAAGCTTGTTATGTAGTATAAACAGAAGCCTTGTGAACTCACTGCTTGCAACAATAGCAGTATACATTAAAAATCGATTTTAACTTACAAAATAATGAATAAATTTTAAAAATTGCGAGAATTTTTTGCGATACCATGCACAGAGGGGTTTTTTTTTCATTCTTTGGTATTTATACGGGTATTTAAATTCAATTTTTCTAGTAGCTCTGTGTAGCTTCCAGGAAAAATAATATTAAATTGTTTATCCAAAATCGAGAAATATTTTGAACAACTCGAAAACTTGAAGCTTTGTATTATTTTCACTGAACTCAATCTCATTTATAATCTTAAACTCCACCGAGTTATTCAACTTTCTTAGTAATGCGTCTATTATTATATGCTTAAAAATAACAGAAAATTCAATGAAGAAATNACCGAGTTATTCAACTTTCTTAGTAATGCGTCTATTATTATATGCTTAAAAATAACAGAAAATTCAATGAAGAAATGTAGGCTGTGTCAGGAAGGAAAGAGTTTAGAAAACTTTTCTTCAGCAAATAGTACAACGCATAAATAATTGCATTATTTAATATTACTTCAATGATTTGCTAAATGTATACTATTTGGTAGAGGTTTTTTTGCGTAATATTTTAATACAGAAACTAAACTATCTTCGCAAATAGCAACATACATATTGAGTAAAGTTTATTTTGAAATATTGTATGAAAGATTTAGTCTCAATGAGAGTTTACAATCAGTGAAAAAAAAAATGTTTGCACGAGTTTACAAAAATTACTATCAGACAAGAGATACATTATTCGTGCAATTCATTACGTTTTTAACATCCGTTTTGTTTTTCCTTTTCAAAACTCCACTTTGGTGTAAACCCTTCCTCGTTCGCTGGCTGGGTTTTCTTTCGAGTGATACAAAAAGAGGGTTCGCTCACAACATAATCCGTTTACCTTTCATATTTTCCTTTCACTTATTCTATCGTTTTGATGGCGATGCTAATCAATTTATTTATGTGAAGGAAAATTTTTTTTTTTTTGTGTTCGGTGATGCCACCTATGATTTTCCATCTAGCCTCTGGTAACCCCTATCTAGAAACGAGTTACAGCATTCCATTGACACCAAACTCCTTAAAAGATTAGTGAAGATATTTTATGTGATCTGGGTGTAATTACATAATACTAGCGTGAGCGCCTTCACATACTCCGAAAGAAAATTTACCACAAAGACTAGTTAAGTCGAGATACGAACCAAAAATTTTAGTCTTACGAGNTCACATACTCCGAAAGAAAATTTACCACAAAGACTAGTTAAGTCGAGATACGAACCAAAAATTTTAGTCTTACGAGTCACATGTCGTACCTTTCGACTACAAGTACAAGGAAGAAATGTCTCTATTTTGATATGCGAGACAGAAATTATTACAAGTACTGAAAATGTTCTGCACAAGATAGCAGCCTANTCACATACTCCGAAAGAAAATTTACCACAAAGACTAGTTAAGTCGAGATACGAACCAAAAATTTTAGTCTTACGAGCCACATGTCGTACCTTTCGACTACAAGTACAAGGAATAAATGTCTCTATTTTGATATGCGAGACAGAAATTATTACAAGTACTGAAAATGTTCTGCACAAGATAGCAGCCTAGACTAATTCATATTAATGCTGTCATCTGTCAGCAAGAAATAAAACCTGCAAATGATATTGAAATGTATTGTCATATTAAATATGGTAGAGATTTCTCTATCTTATTTGTTTATACGAGGGTTATTCGGAAAGTAAGGTCCGAATCGTCGTAGCTAATCGAATGTCGCGCGAACATTGTAACGCGCATGCGCACCGACTCCCGGCATGCCTTGCTCGTCAAACGACACCATTTGCATTGGTATTGTTGCAGTGTGCTGTTTACAGTGTAAGTTCAAAATGTTTAGAACAATTGATCAGCCCACCGACTGTGAAATACGGTCAGTGATTCGGTTTTTGACAGCAAGGAACGTTTCAGCAGCGGAAGTTTATCGACAGATAAGTCAAGTGTATGGTCCCAATGCGATGAGTGACAGCAAAGGGCGTAAGTGGGTGAGAGCTTTCAAGGACTGGCGGGAATATGTCCATGATGAACCGCGATCAGGCCGACCATCAGTGATCACAGAAAATTTGGTCAAAGCCGTGGACGATAAGATGCGCGAAGACCGGCGATTCACAATTTCCACTTTAGCATTGGAATTTCCGAATGTGGGTAGAACAACTTTGCACAAAATTNCGATTCACAATTTCCACTTTAGCATTGGAATTTCCGAATGTGGGTAGAACAACTTTGCACAAAATTGTCTCTGAAACTTTGCAATTTCACAAATTGTGTGCACGTTGGGTTCCCAGGCTGCTTACTGAGGAACACCAAATGAAAATAATGGCTTGTGCTCTTGATATTTTGGACCGATATCATAAGAAAGGTGATCAATTTTTAGAGAAGATTGTCACATGGGACGAGACGTGGGTTTCTCACATGACCCCAGAGTCTAAACGTCAGTCAATGGAATGGCGTCACCCGACATCACCAGTCAAAGTCAAGGCCAAGCGGACAATCTCAACACGCAAGGTTATGGCAACCGTGTTTTGGGATAGACATGGAGTCTTGTTAGTCGAGTTTATGCAGCAAGGGACAACAATCAATGCAGCCGCTTACTGCGCTACCCTGACTAAACTTCGACGTGCAATACGAAATAAGCGACGTGGCCTTCTGACGTCTGGAGTTTTGTTGCTGCATGACAATGCCAGACCCCATTCTGCCATTCACACCCAAAATCTGATCAGATATTTTGGATGGGAACAGATTGACCACCCACCGTACAGTCCAGACTTGGTGCCGAGCGATTTTCACTTGTTATTCTACCTTAAGGCAAACGCCTTTAGGTAGGCAAGCGCCTCACCACAGATGACGAGGTGAAAGAAGCAGTTACAGACTGGTTACCCTCACAGACGGCAGACGTATATGACTTAGGCATACAAAAACTGATAGACGTTATGACAAATGTTTAAACAAACATGGAAACTATGTAGAAAAATAGAGAAGCATGTAAGGAATTAAATAAAAAANCGTTATGACAAATGTTTAAACAAACATGGAAACTATGTAGAAAAATAGAGAAGCATGTAAGGAATTAAATAAAAAACTTTTTTTGAAAAAATCTGTAATGGTTTATGTTTTATAAGAAATCGGACTTTACTTTCCGAATAACCCTCGTATCATGGTAGTATATGTAATCAAAGAAGTTAATCCTCCCGAGAGACTGATGAATCAAAGATATGTTCAACAGCAACATCAGCCGATAAACTCGGGATGAAACAGGAAGGTAGTTTGTTTGTTTTTATCCAGTGATACCATACAATGGTATAGGACACGTCANCAAACTCGGGATGAAACAGGAAGGTAGTTTGTTTGTTTTTATCCAGTGATACCATACAATGGTATAGGACACGTCACAGTTTACAATAATATAACATTTAAAAAATAATACTCCTACTAGCGACATAATATCCTGTGTAAATGAAGCATATTAATAACTAGCACAAATATCATTACACAGCACTTGTAATGTAAAATGACAAAGGTATTCTGAAATACTATTATATACAGTATATAAGTTCTTTAAAAGTTCAGTAAATGTGATCTTTAGATTAAAAATATATAACTTAAGTATTAATTTAGTTGTTTTATTTCACATAATGTGGTTGATAAGCTTAGAGCCTAGCTGGCGAACCAACAATTAAAGATGCATCGTGTTGTGGCTTAAAAATGAATAGTACAACAACAGTAGAGATGTTCATTTACAAATAATGTGTCGCCTATTGACCATATTTACTGTAAATCCACAACAATTTGTTTTAAACCTCATAAGCGAAATTTTCTTTATTTATTAAAACAACATTGCACATTACAGTTTATTAAGTCTACACCAATTTTAATATTTATTTTGTTTTAAATTTTACTGTTTTCCTTTATGAATAAATAATAACGTACGAAAGTATTATTTGTAATAACGAATAACAATTTCGAACAAATTTTATTTTAAGGTGTGTTGTAATCAAGCCAATTTCCTCTGTAAATTGTAACTAAATTATATGTAAATTGTTTCTAAAATTATTAAAAGCAACTTATAGTTTATGAAATAACTTTGGACAAAACCGAAGTTTCATTTTTGTATTCCTTCCATTTTTAACAAAAACGTTTCTAAGGTCAAAATGGTAAATAATCGAAGCATATAGATGCTGATTAACATGATATGTTTTGTTAATTTAAAACTAAAAGTTAAAAAACCGTACATTCATTCTATTGACCTGGTTTTTTATGTTAAAATTGAAAACATTTGACTGGGAATTATTTTTTTCTGAAATTGGCCAATATGGGTTTTCGGAAGTTTCCACTATCATCCTTAGGCCTACATAGCCATAACAAAATTCCCCTCCATATTCAATAGTAAGCCACATTATTTATAGTTTTTGAAAAGTAATTTTTTCGTTATCTGCTTAATATTTATAAACTGCGCCTTTATCATATTTAATGTAATGAAAGAAAAATAAATTATTAAAACGAATGTTTCTTACACAATAATGATACAGCCACATTTCTAGTACATTTAACTATTTTCTGTAATATAATCCAACAAATAAGTTAATGGGTAACTAATTCCGTTACAATTATCAAAATATACAGATTTCCTTCGATATTTATCATCAACATCAATAATTTCTACATAAATATGGTGTGCTGGTGATCTTAATGCATTCATCTTTCTTGGAGTTATTCCTTTACTATCAACAGCTCTAATAGTATTACTGTGTCTAGAATTTTCTATGCTAGAAATCTTAAACTAAAAAAATCATAACAAACAACTGTTGCATCTTTAGGATGACTTCCTGCAGCTGTATCTCCTTTTGCAAAAGTAAACTGCTCGTAAAAATTAAACTTAATTTTGCAAAGAAAAGCTACTACCATTTGAAATGTCTAAATCAAGTGTACAGTTTTATAACGTTTAAATTTCAATTTGTTTAAAAATTTAGGTGGTAGGTTTGCTATTCAAAACTGTCAATACGTTAGTAACTCACTTAATAAGCAAAGAATTTTATAATGCTTATTATTTTTCCTAAATTCCTAAGTGGAAGAAGTGCTGAAATTCGTGTGCGAGTATCGTAATGCCTAAGTTAGGCCTACACGACACATCCTGCCAATACTGTGAAGATATCCGCTATTTGAGATACAGTCACGCGAGGAAAATACCTGCTCTCTTCTTAAACTCTGGGTAATCTGCTGTCTGTTGTTTTGTCCGAGCACCACGCGTGTACGTACCATATCGAGTTTTCTCTTCCCCTTGCGTGAAATGTGTGAAAATGGGTCAAAAGAGGAAACTTTGTACCGTAATGACCGCCGTTGTCACTGCTTGTTTACATTAGTATTATTAACAAATCTCCAGTATCTGCGTAAATTTAAATGAATTAACTCCAAAGGATCGTACTATGCCGTATCAAAATACGTTACTATAGTCAAATATTTAAATATCTGGTTTCCTTTTCTATATTTTAATCAAAGCGGTAAGCAGTACCTTTATAATCCATTCAACGAATTTAATATGTTTATAGTATTAATTGAGTTATGTTCTACCGGTATTTATTTATGTCACGACTTATATTAAAGTAAAGGTTTCGGTGTACTTATTTACTAGAGTTGTATGGGCAGTTATTCATAGATTTTGGTAATATTTAATTATTTTTTGTCGCAGTTTTACCGTTTTAGTAATTATTTCGTTAATTTTATTTCAACTCATTTCCTTCTGTGGTTCGTGAGTTACCTTTGTAGTCACGTTATGGTCTAATGACGGTTTCTTCACACTATTTTAATTGAATTTTTGAAAAATCACCCCATAAATGACGTGTTNTTATTTCGTTAATTTGATTTCAACTCATTTCCTTCTGTGGTTCGTGAGTTACCTTTGTAGTCACGTTATGGTCTAATAACGGTTTCATCACACTATTTTAATTGAATTTTTGAAAAATCACCCCATATATGACGTGTACGATTGTCCCCGTGTATCACAAGCATTTTATACTTTCGTTACCCGAAAATTTCCTTATTTTTTGTTAAATTAAACTTTTGCGTGTATTTTATCTATAAATTATAATATTTCATTTATAACTAATATCAATACAGACAGAGAGAAAATAGGTGAAGCTGAGTTTCGCACAGTTTGTTTGTCTGTACTCCGGATCTGAACTGCCGAATAGCGAATTCCTTTGGTTGTTACTTCCTGTCGCTCGCCTCGTGTCTGCTTTCCTGGCTACGCTTCTCTGCAGTTTTCAAGTGTCGTCCGGCGCTCATTATATGATTTTAGAATAGAAAATGGTCAGTGCATGGGATCATTCCCCCCTCCCCCCAACCTCCGTGTGTGTCTGGACGGGTTTTTTGTAGTGGAATGCCCACGCTACCTATCATGCCTTGTCGTAATTTCGTTTACCTTCGTTCTAACACTCCTGGACGCGGCGTGAAACCATGATTCTGTGTAGACTTTGGGCTGGGGCTGCTGTCATATTTTTCTACACTAAAGTGCCTACAAAATACTGTAGTGTGCTTTTAATTATCCGTTATGTAGTGATTAGAAAACTGGTTGGGCGTTCTTTTTTGTATCATTTTTTGGAGTTTTTTTTTGGGCGCAGTCATTGAATGAAGATATCTTTACTCAATGATGCAGTTTACACAAGTCCCGACGTCATCTGTGTCCCTCATGATGAGTGTCATTTTAGACGCCTCTCCCCTTTTACCTTTCAAAATTGTTTATAAAATTTGTTTTGATTGCATTTCTGCACTCTATTGTAGAGAGGGTCCTTGTAATTGGCCGATAAAGTAGTTGCAAGTTCCGAATTTCCGTGTTTGCAGGTGAAGTTCAGCCTTCTATTTCCAAACTGCAGTTACAACTGGATGACATAGCTGTTTATCTATTTGTCTGCGCTCGCAGCTTGTTTTCGCCTCTCGTTGGCACTTCTTTTTCTATGCAGGATTCCAGCTATCGTCTTGAGCTAAGTGGATAAAATTAATTAATTGATTTAAGATATTTTCATTTTTCTTTCACACACATGTAACCTTAAATAAGGAAAGATTGGACAATTTCTGCATATTTTGTTTGTTTTGTCTTTGAAGCATACATTTCAAATCATTTTTTTTAAGGATTTAATGTAGTTGATTTAACTTATAAATATTGTGCGGGGTACACCGTTTTTAATTAATGTTAAACTTTTAAAGTCGGTATAGATATCTTCCTTTTTTGACATATATTGTCAGTGTCTAAAAAAATCGATAAAATCTTTTGTTGTCGTAAATTTTAATGTAATGTGAATTTTTTGCTGTTATTTTGAGAACAAATTCTAAAGTTTTGATAAATTTAACGACAATATTTCGCAAAGCACAGCCACAAGTTCTGACCTTATTATTTCTCGGTAAATAGTTTTGCTCTGTTTCTATGTGTGGTTGTTGATAAAATAAAGTCTTGTATGTTATATATTATGTGGTTTATATGTACGACAGCCCAGTGAATGTTAATTTAATTATTTATCGCTTCCTCTATTTGTGGTTTGTTTGTATAGGGCTTTTGGAATTAAATAAGTCATTTTTGGAGTCATTTCTTTGTGTTTGTGGCTGTCTTACATGTTTTTTATGCCAAGGACCTACTGAATGTGTCAACGAATATTGAGCTATGATTGTGACCTTTCATCGTGCATGTCGTACATGAATTTTGTGAGGTTAACGTGAGAGGGAAATGTATATTCTGTTTGTAATATGAAGTGTTTGATAGCAAAGACTTTTAAGTGAGTTCCTCGCTTATTCGAGAAGTTTTTATGTAATAAAGGGCCTTCATAAAACGCTTTCAGCTGCTGCAGAAGACGTATACAGCGGAGCTGTGGTCAAGAGTTTAATATACATTGTAAGAGATCACGTGGTGCTGATATTTTNCAATATTTCGCAAAGCACAGCCACAAGTTCTGACCTTATTATTTCTCGGTAAATAGTTTTGCTCTGTTTCTATGTGCGGTTGTTGATAAAAGAAAGTCTTGTATGTTATATATTATGTGGTTTATATGTACGACAGCCCAGTGAATGTTAATTTAATTATTTATCGCTTCCTCTATTTGTGGTTTGTTTGTATAGGGCTTTTGGAATTAAATAAGTCATTTTTTGGAGTCATTTCTTTGTGTTTGTGGCTGTCTTACATGTTTTTTATGCCAAGGACCTACTGAATGTGTCAACGAATATTGAGCTATGATTGTGACCTTTCATCGTGCATGTCGTACATGAATTTTGTGAGGTTAACGTGAGAGGGAAATGTATATTCTGTTTGTAATATGAAGTGTTTGATAGCAAAGACTTTTAAGTGAGTTCCTCGCTTATTCGAGAAGTTTTTATGTGATAAAGGGCCTTCATAAAACGCTTTCAGCTGCTTCAGAAGACGTATACAGCGGAGCTGTGGTCAAGAGTTTAATATACATTGTAAGAGATCACGTGGTGCTGATATTTTNTCAGAAGACGTATACAGCGGAGCTGTGGTCAAGAGTTTAATATACATTGTAAGAGATCACGTGGTGCTGATATTTTAGGAGATATTTCAGTGATATGATTTTAATGTTCACCATATAATTTACGTCCCTAAACAAATCGTTCAACAATAGTGTAATTTCACGCTTATTTGAAACATTTGATCGCCCCCTTCCTACTTAAATACTCCCCGGCCAACGCGAACCAATAAAAGTAAAATGGGAGCTGGTTGTAAAACGAAAATTATTGCCACCATGAGGTTAATTTGTTCCGCGATGTTTAACTGACAGAGTGGTAAAAGACACTGTGAGTTGATATTCTCTTGTATCTCATTTGTACGTCAAATTTTACAGAACTAAATACGGAGGTATGAAGTGCGAATGAAGTGAATAGCTTAGGTTTTTGATAAGCGGGCTAGAAAGGATTATTCAGTCATTAAATTAATGCTTTTTAGAAATTTGTGAACTGTAGTGTTCTATCGATGAATAAGAGTTACGATTACTTGAATTTTTCAATCAAAAAAATACTTCGAAAAACGTTACAAAAATAAGAAAGCGTAGTATTAAGTTGATAAGTAATTAATTACTGATATCGGCAAAGCGCAACGAATTTTCAAGTNACTGATATCGGCAAAGCGCAACGAATTTTCAAGTTGCAATAACCTCCGTTTCATAACTGGCGCTTTAAACTAGTATATAATTTGCACAGGACGACTGGGGTAAGGCAGGAGTTGGCGTGAAATTACTAGATTTTTGACTCGCATGAAGTTTGAGTCCTGTAGTAAAACAAAATCACTAGAGAAAGTCTTCGAGCCAGCCATTGGTTACCGGGGTAGAGCAGCAACTGCCAGTAGAACTCCAGCGAACCGAGAAACTGAAGTTAGGTGTGTTCAACACAGTTTAGAAGGCTCTTGTACTATACAACATACGTAATTTTCGGAAGTGGGACACTTTCCACCGATAACGTGCCCCCTACCTGCCTTTGTGGGCTCACAGTTTAATATGTGATATGTGGTCCTAACGCGAAAGTAAGTAATTTTGCGAGGCGTGGCTTCGGCGTATCCTTACATCGGCAATGAATAAAGTGTTAATAGTAATATTTACAGTGCACGTGCGTTTGCGAGTGTGTGACTTAAATTAGTTCATATTTGAAAATGTTTAAGACGAAACATTTTCAAGAGAAACGCCCTTCTAAAACTTGTAATTAGGTATGTTACAAACGGCAATAATTCTACAGAGCCGTCCAAATCTCTTCACGCACTCTACGTACAGAATGCAAATAGTGCCTGATATGTGGATAATTTGTTGCATAATTAAAAGCCGACCTCCCGTGGTGCAGTCGGTTGTTGCGCCACTGGTCTCGGGTGCGGGAGGTTCTGGATTAGAATCCTGGGTGAGGCATGGGTGTTCGTCTAAGTTAGGTCATAAGTAAGATTGTAAGCCGTCCCCTGATAAGCCTCCAGACATAACACCAAGGCACGTTAATAAGCCCTTTCCAATCCAATACAATCTAATTAAAAGAGTTATGTTATTTTTAGAATGTGCGCTAACAGAATGAAAATGGTTTTCAGTCAGAGGAATACAGCTGAAACTTACACTGACTAAGTTACTGTGGCCGTTGGAGTATGCTTAGGGGATAAATTTTCACTGATTACTAGGCTGACACATGTGAAACGCACGGACATTACAGTACATTTAAGTAAACAACACATCTAATCAAATCTGTATTAACATGCGGACATAACAATACATGAAATCACAAAACACGCCAGAACGAACCTGTAATAACTAAGAATATTAAAGTGCATACAATTATAGAACAGACAAGAACATGCGAGCATTTTAAAGGAGATCTACACAGTGCCGACCACCAACTTCAACGAACATTTTATATAGTCGCTACAGGGATTGTCGTACGCACATAGGCTGGGAATGTACCGCAATGAGGTTGAGACGCATTTCGAGCTGCTTTCGCGTGTTGGTCAGAAAAAGTTTTCTTGGTAATCCTACGAAAATCCAGAGCATGGATGAGTGTGTTCTTCAAAAGAAAAATGGCCCAGATAAAGAGATAGCTTCCAAGGGTAGCAAAGATGTTCATAATATTACCTATGTGGAGAAAAGTGAGATCTTCAGCATCATTGCCTGCTGTAACGCTAAAGGTAAATTCTTGCCCTCGTAATGCGCTTTTAACAAAAAAATTTTAAAAAGCAATCATTTGAAGATGGTATGTCACCTGGATCGCATGTCGGAATGAATTAAATGTCTGCTTATGTAAATGCGTTTATATATATGTGTGTGTGTGTGTGTTTTGTGCGCTGTAAGCAACCAGGAAAACGTGTTCTGACGTTGGTGTACTGAACTTTGCTGCAGAAAACTGCGTCGTACTTCTTTGGCTATAGTCACACGGCCCATTAACGCGGGTGCAAACAAGGAGCGTTGTTAGTGGCGATGCAAGTGAAGTACCTGCAACTGTTGTGGCAGATTCGGAGAGAGATACTGCATCCACAAGAGTCTCGTGCGCGCGTGATCCTGGAAGCGAGACAGCTGATCCTGCCACAGTTGTAACATCTGGTTTGTCATCGCACTCGCAAGGTGAGGACGGTGGTGATTGTTCTTTTGAAGTTATACGGCCTATCCCAGCTGTTTACTCTCCTAAGCCAAGTTATAAAGCCTATCCCAGCTGGTTAAACGCCTGAGCCGAGTNAGAGAGATACTGCATCCACAAGAGTCTCGTGCGCGCGTGATCCTGGAAGCGAGACAGCTGATCCTGCCACAGTTGTCACATCTGGTTTGTCATCGCACTCGCAAGGTGAGGACGGTGGTGATTGTTCTTTTGAAGTTATAAGGCCTATCCCAGCTGTTTACTCTCCTAAGCCAAGTTATAAAGCCTATCCCAGCTGGTTAAACGCCTGAGCCGAGTTACAAGGTCTATCACAGCTGTTTACATGCCTAAGCCAAGTTACAAGGCCTATCCTAGCTGTTTACACGCCTAAGCCAAGTTATAAGGCCTGTCCCAGCTGTTTGCACGCATAAGCCAAGTTACAAGGCCTATCCCAGCTGTTTGCACGCATAAGCCAAGTTATAAGGCCTATCCCAGCTGTTTACACTTCTAAGCCAAGTTATAAGGCCTATCACAGCTGTTTACACGCCTAAGCCAAGTTATAAGGCCTATCCCAGCTGGTTAAACGCCTGAGCCAAGTTACAAGGCCTATCCCAGCTGTTTACACGCCTAAGCCAAGTTATAAGGCCTATCCCAGCTGGTTAAACGCCTGAGCCAAGTTACAAGGCCTATCCCAGCTGTTTACACTCATAAGCCAAGTTATACGGCCTGTCCCAGCTTTTTGCATGCATAAGCCAAGTTATAAGGCCTGTCCCAGCTGTTTGCACGTATAAGCCAAGTTATAAGGCCTATCCCAGCTGTTTACACGCCTAAGCCAAGTTATAAGGCCTATCCCAGCTGTTTACACGCCTAAGCCAAGTTATAAGGCCTATCCCAGCTGTTTACACGCCTAAGCCAAGTTATAAGGCCTATCCCAGCTGTTTACACGCCTAAGCCAAGTTATAAGGCCTATCCCAGCTGTTTACACGCCTAAGCCAAGTTATAAGGCCTATCCCAGCTGGTTAAACGCCTGAGCCAAGTTACAAGGCCTATCCCAGCTGTTTACACGCATAAGCCAAGTTATAAGGCCTGTCCCTGCTGCTTGCACGCATAAGCCAAGTTATAAGGCCTATCCCAGCTGTTTACACGCCTAAGCCAAGTTACGAGGCTTATCCCAGCTGTTTACATGCCTAAGCCAAGTGGTCGAAAACAAACAACAGTAGTCCTGAATACACCGGAGCGAGTAACTGAAGTGAGAAAATCGGAACTTGAAAAGGAATTAAAAATGAAAGGCGAGAAGAAAGAAACGAAACGATTGAAAACTAGCTCAGGAGAGTCCCCCGAATCAAAAGAAAGAGGAGCTCGTCTACCTTGTTCACTGATAAATTCTTATCAGATAGTAAAGTGACCGTGAGGCACATAACATTGATAGCATTAATAATTTATGTGCTGTACGCAGTAGCTACTACTGAGTCAGAAGGGGTTCTCAAGTTTGACTAGATTCAGTATGTTACGTGCGTAAAATGGCTACATGAATATCGTCGTCTGGACCACTTTCACGGCGACAAATTTCAGGTGTAATATGATATCCTGGAATTTTATTTAATTTTCTTAATTTATTTATTGCCCATGTGAATTATTTTACGTTTTTGTGAGCGACATCTCTTCTGTAAAAGTTAAAGGAGCAATTTTTCGTAGAGTGTACATCACACACTTCAATCTACATAATTTTTTGTATATGGTGGCGTTTTCCCCTATATCGAGTGGCATCTTCCTCTCGCCAGTGGAAGAACATGAAGTAATACATAGATTTACATTTCACGATTTTTTTCTTTCGGGGTTTTAATTTATTTGACATATCAATAATTGCTCACATAAATAAATGTACTAAAATTTAATAACATTGTGCATTATTTGTGTCAAATTATTTATGTCATAACCATCATATCCCTTACGTTTTGCACTTTCCCCCGAGTAATATCTTAAATACACAACGTGTTTATAAAACATCGGGACTAGCGTCAACAGGGTTTCCCTGGGGGCAAAAGAAGACGAACGACGTACAACCCATAGTGAGAGACTGAGTGAGGTAATTTGGGCAGCTCTAAACAACGGAATGAAAGGGCGGGAGAAACTGGAGATCCCCGAGAAAACCCGCCGACCAGTGGCATTGTCCGGCACGATTCCCACGAGCGAAGATACGGAAGTGGCCCGGCCGGGGATTGAGCCCGGTTCGCCTTTGTGGGAGGCGAGCAGGCTAGCCACTCAGCCACCGCGGCCCTTACGGACAGTAGAGGAGGACGTTAAAAGTGGAGTTACGATGCACTTTATTCGATACCATATGAAAACGCCTTGCAGTACATAAATTGGATTTTGTATATTAATGTCACTCTGTGTTAATTAAGAAGGCAGGGATATCGAATGGGTTACCCACCCCCATTGTACAAATAATAGCGGTTGACACACTATTGCATGCAACAAGATACGTTGGGGTATGTATTATCAAATTTTGGGTATAAATAATAAAACACAAGGTCACAATACAGAACAAAGGCCCAACTCACATAATATTCCATATAATTACACATATCAATCAATTTCGCACAAGAATTCTGTGCGTTATAAATGTCCTGCTTTTATGCCCTATGCTCTGTGTCTACGTATTTTAATTGTGAACCAACCCTAATGTAGGGCAAGTTTTCCGTACTACGTATAGGGAAAACTTCCATTACAGTCTAGGAGAGTGACTGAAAAATTGCTAATTGGGTATAGGGGTGTTTTCGGAATTTCCATTTTAAAACATAAGCAAAATGTGAAACCAATAATCCAACATTGCGGGGGAACGTTCCCCTTAAGAGGAATCCCTGAGAAATAACTTTAAATTCCTCAAGGTTACGTTCGGCCATTATTGCGATGAGCCCTTCCGAGAGAGCGATACGCATTCCCGTGAAGCTGAAATATGTTTCATATTAGATCTTCAACGATAAGCGATGTAAGCCAGTGGATTTAACTACAGGTGCAACTTCGTACTTTTCTTGTATCCCCCAAGGAAATTGTGTATGAAAGCCCTAAAAATTATATTTTTTTAAACCATTTTTAATATAAGTTTTTCTTTCTTAATATTATATTGAATACGATAAAAGAAATAAATGTACAGGGGAAAACATGATGTTTTGTACGTTTGTTTCAGATGGACGTATAGGCTGAGGGTTTGAGCAAAGAGGAACGTATCCAGGTCATTATTTTGATGTGCGGTCGAAAAAGTGAGAGAAGTGGCTGCCGAGTTCAACAGACTGCACTCTGAAAGTCCGCCCATATCATTCTCGTGTGTTAAGAAACTGGTTTAAACATTTAAGTAAGCAGGTTCCGTTGAAGACAAGCCACATAACGGCCCCCCGCGACGGTCAACGAACATCCACAGTAGTCTGCAGATAGAATTCAAATTCTATTCAGTGGAAAATCACTGATTCGCAGTGAAATTCAGCTTCCCGAATCAGTGAAAATGGCTCCTTTTAGAATCAGGGGAAAACCACTGGTTGTTTCAGTGAAATAATTTCACTTATTGAATAAGTGACAGCCAACTGCGTGCGCGAATTTAATATCGTTTTTATTGAATTTAGTCTAGTAATTAAGAGAAATAAACGTATGTCCGACAGTCACTGTTTATATTGTGTATTGTAATGGAATTTAAAAAAGTAAAAAATTGTACGGTGTCCAGGATGTAAACCCACAGCACCCCGCTGCTAGGCCGTTACCTTACCAATGGATTTACCAAGCGAATTTTGACTGCAGAAGGGAAAATAAGATATAATAGATAATAAGTATTTTAAAAAATAATGTCCTTTCTTTTTTTATTTGGTTTAATTGGTAGCATCAGAATTGTTCAAACCAATAGTAGGCCTACGTATTAATGCACTCACTTCACCATATTTAATGTAGTTTAAACCTTCACACCCTAGCACTGTAGTAATTACGTGAAAACGAAATGAAAGACTTAAAAACGAAACGTAAGATATAAAAGACTGAACTCGCATTAAAAAATATATTTAATAGGTTTTGTTAGTACATGTGTTACTTCATTTGATACACCTTGTTTAACTGATCCATCAATCAAAAAACAAATCACTGAAAAACAGCGAATCATTGTAAAATGTCACTGAATCAATAACTGAAGGAAAACTAGCATTTCTTCACTAATTCGTCAGTTAAACTCATTGAAGTGTATGTTGGATAAGTCAGCTGCTGTTAAGTTATTTAAACAGTGGAATTCTCACTGGTTCAGATTTAGAGTGTGGTAATTTTTTTATCTTTCGCAAAGAAAAAGTTGTATTCCGAGAAAATTTGTCTACATTTGTAAATGCGCAAGCATTTATATTTACAGAAAATATTTAACTAAGGAAACCCCTTAACATTCTGCAACCAGCTGGCCTGTATGCTGCTTGCTTGTCGAGCGCTCATCTGTGTCCCCACAATTATGTCACACCCGAAAACGATTTAATGCTGGGCGATTGGAAACTCACTTCTACCCCCCCCCCTCTCTCTCTCTCTCTCTCTCTCTTTGGCTGCCATTACGAATTCATGGGCGGTTTAATGAAACGTTTGCATTTTTCATCAGCGGCCGGAAGTGGACGCGCGGAGGGTTTGACACGAGCTGAGGCGACGTCCGCAAGCGACGCCGTCCAAATTTAAACCTGAAAAGATTGATTTTCGAAGGACAGCCGGCAACGGAAATGGAACGGATGGTATCTGGAAAACGAAACCAACCAGCTTCGAGTCCCCTTTGTCGATCACCTGTAAAATAAAAAATGTTCCCCACGAGGCATTTAACTGATCAGTACAATAACTAGACTGTGTGATGTTAAAAAACAGACAAAACAAATATGTAAAAACACTTCATGATATTATGGAATGTTTCTTTGGATTTATAATGTATAGTTTATCACTTACTTTTTAAGTACTTCAAAGATCAAGCGTAGCTTGACCCACCTGTGATAAATAGTGCGTATACGTATTTTTAGTATTTTTCGAAAATGGTTGATGCTGTATTTAAATATAACTTTCGTAATTATAAATTGTATACTCTAATAAAAGTATTTATAACACTTAATAGTCCCTATAATAAGCAGTTTTAAAATAAAAATGAAACCTATATGTCGTTTACCAGGAATATTCATAATATTCTCGCATTATTCTTACTATACGAATAAAAACTTTCGGTATTTTATTTTAATGGGACGCCGTTGAGCAAAGATGTTGCTACGGCAGAACCCGCTGGCTCATAAACAATTCAGTTAGTTCCAACGCTTCGAAATTTGAGTCATGTTAAAGTTTCAGCTAGGGTTGACAACTTCTCAGAAAGAAAAGAACGAACATTATTTTCGGTTTTATAAAACTGCGAGTGAGGCCTATTTCAATAGTCTGATAGAAATAAAAAATAATAGTTTAAAATATGACAGCAATTTATTTTATACAGTACACAAGAGCATTTACATATATATCCTATCTACATGTTAACAATGCTTATTGTTTCTTAAACGTATGTTTCTTCTCTTATCTTGCTGTTTTTGATTACTATTATTTTTTATAATTAACGCACAAAAATATTGGCATGGAAAATAATTGGCGTTATGCTAAATGCTTAATTCTGATTTTAATAATAACTCAATTGACATTTTATTTCTTTCATTTGTTTGCAAATTCTTTATAACTGAACACTCTTTCAGTAAATGTATTGCTACAAGGAAAACAATACGCACATTTTACTATAGCGAGAAAATTAGGAGCAGAAGTAGCTTTAAAATAAGTGCACCATTTTTCAGCGCTTTTTTTTTGTTGCTTAAAATGTAAGTAATGCAAAGAATATTCATTATAAATTTCACCATTATCTATATCATTGTTTTTAAAAATACTGCACAGTGAAGAACTATTTTCAAAATCAGGTATCTCTGACGTATTTGTGCTTAAAATAATTTGAAACCAGAATTGTCATAAGCAAAGCGTTGATGCAAATAATTTAAAGCTCTTTTGTATGCGTTCAAAAAGTGTATTTTCAATTTACATCTGAGATAGGAGTTAAATATTTTTAAAGCTTTGTTAACAGTAAAACCAAACAATTAATATTTGTATCAATTTTTTAAGTTTTTTTGAAGTCCGACATTAACGAATACAAATCTGGAGCAAAAGAATTTCTCAAGAGTTCAAATAGTATTTTGAATGGTATTCATGAATACTTGAACAAAATACAAACAACAATCAGAAACTGTAGGCTTCTCAGAGAGACCATCAGCCAGATCTTGGAAGAAGGTCCATACAGCTTAATCACTCTCAGTTTCCTCTTGCTCAAGTAAGTGTTGTTTTATTGGACTCCATTTTAAAAGTACGCGATCAGCTGGATTGAGAAGACTACCGCCGAGTTGGAACATAACGAAGGACTTGATGGAGCTCGTGGTGTGCATATTCAAAACAATTCCTTAGTTCTGAAACACGTTTTGCAAATACATGAAAATTCGTTTAATAATTTCAGAACCAAACTTCTCACGTCATACATAAGAGATTTTAAGACACGAATAGCACGGCAATTACAGTTTGCTTGGATTATTTAGAGTCGCTGTGTTTTGGGTTTTTGAAACTCTGAACATGTTTTTTTCCATAATTAACTGAGGCATTGTATTCTCCATAAGTTTTGACATTCATATATTTAAACCGAGAGCGTTTAAAGATGCACATGGTCTATTAAAAATGATGTCAGAAAACTCACTGAATTATTCGTATAAATTAAATCAGGCAGAACTTCAAACACACCACTTAGTTGGTCGAAATAACGCACAGTTAATTATCTTTGTTGCTGGCATCTGTAGAAATTTCAAAAGGAATGTCCACTGGCTCCATTGACATATTTACTGCAATTTGAATGAAAAATGAAGAAATAACAGTAGTAACCTATGCTCCAATTTTTGTTCTTCCCAAACTAATTCTCTAGGGTATTTTGTTTCCTTAGAAAATCGGCTTATCAACTTCGATGCCACATTCGGAAGACAAGTAACTGTGATGAAGGCGCACTCCATGATATACTTTACACTACTCCGCTGCAGTTACAAAATCTTCTTCTTTTGAATCCTTTTTCACAAAGAATTTTCAGAGCCTACTTGAGCTATCGACTGCTCGTATCGTTGTTTTGTGCTTTGCAGTGAAAGCATGCTGTCTGAGAGCTATAACGCCATTCTGCTTTATAGACACAATAACATTACACACTTTGCAGTTCGCTTTGCCATCACTATCGGGATGTTTACGAACCCAGCCCTTAAACTCATCATTTTTTAACCACATTTCGTTAAAATATCAAGAACGATAACATTTCCATTCCCTTGGATGTGTCATCAATGTTAGCCGGCAATGGTGGAAGAAACACTTGATTCTTTATATACCCCCATAGAAAATAATCTCATGGGGTAAGATCCGGGCTTCTTGGGGGCCAGTGATGAAGAGTCTGGTCACCAGCTAATCCTTGACTAATCCAGCGTTGCGGCAACGTCTCGTTCAAGTATCCGCGAACATCTAGGTGCAAATGGGATGGCCCACCACAAAGGAAACATCAGACCGTCCTCCTCAGATTGACGTGTTAAATGCGAGCTCGCTACCCCCTCACCGCCTCAAACCGAGAGTTACGAACGCCATCCAAACCGTAACACTGGACATGCTGACAAGAATGTGGAACGAGTTTTCTTATCGCGTATATGTCGTTCGGGCCGCTCGTGGTGGTCACATTAAACATTTATGAATGTATGGTAAACAAACTTCACGGTTCACTTGATTGGTAAATTAAGGTTGTTAGGTTGATTGGTTTTGATATTATAGACCAGTGTTTCCTAACCTTTTTTCAGCCACGGACCTCTAGGAAATCAAGCACAATATTCAAGGACTCCCTTAGTAAAAAAAACAGCAAAAAATTTCGGACCATTTATTTTAGTACTACAAATACAAAAAAAACTACTTTTTTATAAAAAATACGTTAATGTAAAGGTTGGTGTTGCTTTTTTGCAACTAAATTAGTGATATTCGGGTTGATGTTACTACTAAGTTGTAATCTCAAATCGGATTCCACTTGTAATCTGTTTCTGTATTTGTTTTTAGTATATACAAGAGCAGAAAATGCCTTTTCACAGAGGTATGTGGTTGAGAAAAGCAGTAAATGTTTCAGTGCTTCTTCTGATATTTCCTTATAATCTTTATTTACATTCACCCGCCCGCTGGCGCACGTTCGTCGTGCTAAGTAAGCGTAGTGATTACGAGACGTTTGGTGGCATTTATTTATTATTGTTAAATGGTCCAGAGATGAGACTGCGGACCCCATACATACACTCGCTGACACGCAGGGGTCCGCGGACCCCAGGTTAAGAAACGCTGTTATAGACCTTCAAAGTTGGGGTATTCTTTTACACTCATCCTGTATATTAATTGCCTAATTTGCTGCATAATTAACTAGGAGCCAGCATGGTGGTGTATATTGTAGTGTATATATGCGGTTATGACCAGTGATTTTTTTTCAAAGGTTTGATTCAAAAGTGCTCACTTTGTTGTGAACAAATTTTATCTGTGTTAACTGAAGTTCCTAGCTGTGACAGGCGCTGCTGAGGTTGGTAAGCTAAATTCTTTGAGTTTGGCAAGTAAAAATTTTCACCACAGGATTCACTGGTGTCGCACGTGTACAGTGTTTTTTTCCGTAAGTAAATGGGATGATTGCTATTTTCATAAAATAAATATAATCGTGTAAAATCTTCAGATTTGTATTGTGTTAGAGCTTCGCTCTTCGTATTAGAATGTAAATAAAACAAAATATGTTCACATGTTGTTTAATATTCTATCGTAAACTTGTTTTAACTAAACGTTGTCTTACACAATTAATTAATTTAAATATAACAAATGAATCCAAAATAAAGTAGAATTAGTCAATATAACTCTTTAAGGGCATTCCTTAAGGAAGAGGATAAAAGCAAAAAGTTATTTTTGATAATGACTATATTTATTTTGCACTTAAACACGTAACGATCTTACATTGAAATAAGCAATGCAAAAATCGGTTCTATGTTTCACTGTTTGCCGTTGTAAACACAATCGGCGAGCGTGGATATAGTTAACAAACTAAATTTAATACTTAAAATTTTGGCTGGGGCAAGCATATGTCACAATTCGAGCCAAACAGGATTTTTACCCACAAAGAAAGATAACTTTTCAATTTACCGCCATCTTAAAAGCGACCTCTTTGGAACATCAGCGCACCTTGTGGCGGGAATTCTCGCTATGTCAAACTCTCCCATTAGAAATCTCGTTTTGATCGTAATCCGAGTATACTTGAATGATTCTTAGGCTGGACCCACAACCATCTGTTGCATCCGTAAGTCGCCTGTCCGTCCGGCGGTCACGTGATCTTCAACCAACAATAGCAGGGCAACTTTTCTTTCTATCCGTTAAATATTTCCCAAATTTAACTTTCGACTTACGAACGGATGAGCCACCGCCTTCTGGCGACATTCCTTAGACGGGAATATGCACTTTGAAATAAAATGTAAAGGCGGTGGATTTGTGTTTATTTATCTTTCAAGTTAAATTCAAATATTTGAAATGTTAAATAATTTTGTATATGTTCTTATTACGTAAAAACATTACTATCAAAACAATTGTTTTTTCTCCTGGAAATGTATTTCTAACCAAAATATACCTCCAAAGAAAGAAAGATCGTGCTGTTAAGTTGTCACACTGAAATTTTGCCGTACAGAAGGATTGATGGACGACGGATTGTTGTGAGTCGCTTTCGACTGACGGATGACTGACTGACGGACGGATGACTGACGGGTGCGACGGATGGTTGTGAGTCCAGCTTTACTGAGGCTAATGGTTATTCTACTCGGGTTAGGAACAAACCTTATTTTTTATAGGAGAGTTTGGCAGAGGGAACATTTCCACCGCTAGGTGCGCAATGTTCCAAGGGGTAACTATTAATTAGAATTTTAAGCTACGTGGACAATAAAAGATAAATATTTTACTTAGTGAAGAAGTTATTTTATACTTGATTTATGATTATTGCAATTATACTGTTTTTTTTTTTACGTATAAACAAGAGAGAATGTGTTACACTGCCGACGATAGCGCTTACCTGGTGGCGAGAATGTTCGGTTGTCAAACTTTTAACACTGATCTTCCCAGCCTGTAGTAGAAGTAAACTTTCTGAAGTGCAGACTGCATAGTCGCTCGGCCGGTGTGTCTGATGACGGGGGAGCAAGCCAGTGCGGTGAGCCAGCTGCGCCGTACGGCCGGAAACCGAAGCCTCGAGCCGGCCGATAATTGCGCTCGCCTGGAGCAGGTGATAATATCGGAGGGCGTGCAGCTGGCGGGACCCGGGCGTCCTCCAGGGGTTGGCCATTAGCCGGCGGTTAATGGCCGGCGCAGAGGGTGGGCGGGGTCACCTGCATCTCGCCGCGACACGGGGTCGCAGAAACTCCAGACGAAGATCTGGGAGCCGCGCAGGTGAAGGGTACGACTGCGCGCACAATACCTGAAAGCTTGGCGGCATTTGGAACTGTTGCTGGAATAGGGCGCCGATAAACAATAAAAAAAAATGGTGAGCTGGTATATACATACTTTGCGACTTTAGTGTCCAACTGCATACCGGGTGGGTGGGAACTCGCGAATACGGAATGCGGCATACGATTCTATAGCAAAATGTAAGGCGAAAGTACCTTTAGGTGAAATCGTATTTGAGCCTCAGTTTCTGAGGAAACCGACATGACGTGTATGTTAATGGGGCGAGTGTGGTGGTGGTGTGGGAACGCTGTGACGTAGGTGACGAGGCAGTGTTAAGGTGGAAGAAAGCAGTTGGGCTTAGCATTGGCAAACAGCCGTGGCATGGCAAGTGGACT
This sequence comes from Clitarchus hookeri, assembly GCA_002778355.1. Classification (NCBI taxonomy): domain Eukaryota; kingdom Metazoa; phylum Arthropoda; class Insecta; order Phasmatodea; family Phasmatidae; genus Clitarchus; species Clitarchus hookeri. The sequence continues at coordinate 6,361 of NQII01000466.1, read as the reverse complement.
GGCCGTGGGGGACCTGTGGCATGGCTTAGCTCTCAAGATCTCGCTGCTAAGAGCCACCCAAATCTCTTCACTCACTCACTGTGACTTGTCCACCACGGTCACCAGACCTCTCTCCACTGAACTTCGTCCTGTGGACATCATTGCACGGCTACATGCTGCTACCACTACAATTGACGTCCATATGCTGGGCCGTGTACATGGCGCATGCATTACACGCGCCGAAAAATGCATATCAATGCGTGGAGACAACTTTGAACTCCTACTGTGAATGTTTGTAAATGTTTGTAAAGTGCGAGAGTGTGTGTGTGTGTAATGGCATTAATGTTGTTTCATCACATTTCACGTCGTTTGTCTCAGAAACTATGCCTCTAATGCAATTTCCCCTAAAGATATTTTCGCCTTACATTTTGCCNAGTGCAATTTCCCCTAAAGATATTTTTGCCTTACATTTTGCCATAGAATCGTATGCCACATTCCGTATTCGCGAGTTCCCACCTACCCGATATAGATCCTTGCCTCCCTCGATTCTCGTCGTTCGCCTTTCGTAGCTCTGTGATATGACCCAAGCTTTCAGATGTCCTGCGCGCAGTGTACGTCATACCGTGGTGTCGTCGTCACGTTTCGAAGTCCAATTCCGAGTTTGTTACTCGTCTTGTCTCCTCAGTCCACGCTCGCGTCGTTGTCTTGGCATTACTCCCCATATGAGCACCAATTTTGCAGTATGAAAATCCTCTTTCATGCAAGCCGATCATTCTGCCCCGTTCAAACTCCGTATCACGTCGACACAGTAGGATGCGGGTTCCTGTTCCGATCATCCTGAATTGGTTTTCCATGGTTCTCCGGAATCGCTCCAAGCGAATGCTGGCATGTTTACCGACTGCAGCCCATTGCCAATTCCTTCCCCGCCCCTGCTTCTCTGAGCAATTTTCTACGTCTCTAATGACTTCGCTGTCGACGAGACGTTAAGTCTAACCTACATATTTCACGTCAGCGGGGCATACTGACTCCAGTAGTAACGTTTGCAGCTCACTGACGATGAACAACTGTATTTGTCTGGATCCTCAAGACTAATCTTCTTGTATACGTATTGTTAATATGACTTGGTGCATTAGTTATGTAAATAAATAAATGAAATGAAAGGGGAAACATTATGCTGTGACTAAGACTGTGTTTGAAGGTTTGATCGTGATTATAGTTGTGACTTATTGTTAGAGATATTGTTGTATTTTTAAGATGATACAAAAGGGAAATGTTATGACTGTGATAAAAACTGTGATTGATTGCCTGATTATGACTGTAATTGTGATCCACTGTTGAGTGTTTTTGAGATTGATGGTAATTGTGATTTACCGTTATTAAGTGTAGTGGTGATGAAATGAATTGTTATTACAGTTATTGGTGTTGCTATTATTACTGTTACTGTTATGATTTATATGATTGATGTACTGTAGTCATGCTTGTGTGTATGCACGTATTTATGTGCAGGTATAGGGGTTGATGTATATGTGTGGATACGAATGTACATGTAAACAAATAAGTTAATGGGTAAAAAAAAGGGGGGGAAACAACACAAAAATCCAAAATATATATAATTATATTTAAAAAAATTATAAATATATCCTCTGTATATGTTACAGTAATGGACTTACAAGTTTAGTGACTAGTTATAACGTCTATGTATTGAATATGATAGATATAATTAACTGGGGGCTGGGGAGCCAGGTGGCAACCTCCCCGTGGTTCCCTGTGGCGCGGGAGGGGGTGGGAAATTTCTACTCTCTCCCGGGCGAACTGCCGCCTTCCCGCACTCCCCCAGAGTGCGGGACCCAGTTGGGTATTCCCAAGCCAAAACAAGGAATTGTTATATTGTTTTATTATATTGTTAATAGAAGGTATTATTATTTTACCGTTTTATCTTCCCTGGACAGTGGTTTGGACAGGACAACTAGAAGTTTAAAACAAAACTTAAAACACTAGAATGGAATCCTCGGGAGGCCGATAGACTAAGTGAGGTAAATAGTAGTAGTTGTTGTTGTATACGTGTACACGTCAGTTCAGAGGACGCTGGTGCGTGTAGGCATGCACCAGCGTCCTCTGAACTGACGTGTACACGTATACAACAACAACTACTACTATTAAATTTAATACTAATAAATTTTGCATAGCATACCCTGCTTTCCATTTCCCGTAAGTTTCGTTTCATTTACGTGTTTCCTTCGTGGTGCTGCATTTTCCACACATGTGGGGATATATTTAGGGAACTGTTAAAAGTATCCTCACAAATTTCCTTTTGAAGGAGTGTTCCTCATATTAATATTTTATTTCATAAAATCTTAATATTATAGACATTTTTTCAATTATGATACACTTATTACTCGTTTTAGTGTTAAGTGACACGTATCTCTGTAACTAGTAAATACATTATATTATAACTGAACTGACGGTAGAAAATAATTAACAAAATAAGACACACTCATTGGTTAAAAATTATCAGCCGTTTTGGGTGATGGCGTAATTAAAAATGTAAGCTAAATTAAAACACATGGGAAATATTTCACTCATAAAAACTGAATCGGATTTAAAAGACTTGCTGTGGAGTACACATAAAGTTTTATCTTCATATAGTAGAGGTTCATATCACTGGCCGCATCTGTCTGGAACATACATTACTCAGTCTTGTACTGTATACACACCACTCATCCTTCACTTCGACCCAGTCAACAGTTCTCTTTTTTTTTCTCCTCATTCCTTTCAACCAACTATCCAGCGGTCCTTCTCTTCTTCTCTAGCATCTTCGGCAACATTCCAATCCTCATTATAATCACGTGGGTAAACGACCTTTACCTCAAATTCTCTATCCTATAGTTAATTCTGTTCATTTCCTAATATCTCTCATATTTTATTCCTCATGTTGTCCATACTTCTTAAATTATTCATATAAATCCCTGCCATATGTTGTTTGGTAATATTTTATTAATTTGAAATATTACAGACACAATGAATAACCATGACGATAACGGTATTCTTTTAATATTGTTCAGATCCACTTGTGAAAGGTATAATCACATAAAAAATGTCGACTATGGATGCTGCNCGGTATTCTTTTAATATTGTTCAGATCCACTTGTGAAAGGTATAATCACATAAAAAATGTCGACTATGGATGCTGCAAGCTCTCTGATGTAGTTTGTAGACAATAGGCAACATTCAATTTCAAGAATTGTCAAAAACTCTTTAGTATTATTCTGAAGTGGTGGATCTCTGCTGTTAAAAGTTGAGACCAGGNAATTTCAAGAATTGTCAAAAACTCTTTAGTATTATTCTGAAGTGGTGGATCTCTGCTGTTAAAAGTTGAGACCAGGTAAACAAAGAGGCCATAGGATGACTCCCCACTCTGATTATTGTTCCCACAATCATAATAAACCCTCGTGCATCTGCTGGGTTACCAGTTCCTCTGAAACGATCGTTTGGGAAAGAGAGGGGGCGGGGTAGTTGGAATTGAGAGATTTGGACGGCTCCTAGCGAGGTCTTGAGAGCCGATGGGAGTGAAATAGGGGAGAATGAGGCAGCGCTGGAATGCAAGGGTGGATGTAATGGGAGATCTTCGAGAAAACCCGCTGACCAGTGGCATCGTCCGGCACGATTACCACCGCGGGTAAGTCCAAGAGTGACCTAGTAGGGGATTTAACCCGGTTCGCCTTGGTAGGAGGCGAACAGTCTAACCGCTCAGCCACCACGGCTCCAGAGGGGGTGGGGTAGCGGCGTTTGTACGGGAAGTCTTAAAGGTGACAGACAGTACGTTGCACGTCACTTGGCTCTTAATCTGCCAGCGTCGATTACAGGTCCCTAGATCTTTCTGTCTATGGACAAAAATATTTAGATCTGTGTCGCATACTGCCCACCTTAAACCACTGACTGGGAAATTTCGAAGGAGGCCTTATGCATTTTCTACCTCATTATGAGATGCTGTTCTAATAGACAATTTAAATGCAAATATGCTAATTAGTAGTTATAAATAGGGCATTCGATGCCAGCGTCATGACAGGGATTCGGGATTCAGAAGCTTGGTAAGGAAATGANAAATAGGGCATTCGATGCCAGCGTCATGACAGGGATTCGGGATTCAGAAGCTTGGTAAGGAAATGACAAACTTCATGCTTTTGCATTCCGCTTAGGGGGCGGCCATCCTGGCAGCCAGTGTCAACAGGAGGCGGCCATCTTGGCAACCAGTGCCAAAATGTGCAAAAAATTTACAAAAATTTGCAAAATTAATTTTCAAAAATTAATTTTGCTGCCATTAATTAAACTGGCGGCCATGTTAGTCCATGGAGGCTCCCTAAGCCGACGCCAAGGGGTCAGCCAGGTTGGTTGTGACTCCCGAAGACGATACTGGCATTCAAGGGGGGGCCGCAGTGAAGCAATGGGTAGAGCGCAACTTCACGCTCTCGCATTCACGCACCGGCGGCTCCCAACAGAGAGCATCGGGGACATCACGCTCACGCATTCCACAGGAAAGGTGCCGCAGTGAAGCAATGGGTAGAGCGCAAATTCACGCTCTCGCATTCCCGCACCGACGACGACGAATCCCAACAGAGACGCAGCCAGGACATGCTCTAGCATTCAAGGGGGGTGCCGCAGTGAAGCAATGGGTAGAGCGCAACTACACGCTCTTGCAATCACGCACCTATGGCTGTGTCTCCCAACAGAGACACTGCCAGGGGACAAAGCTTCGAGACATTATGCATTCAAGGGGAGGGGGGTGCCGCAATGAAGTAATGGGTAAAGCACAACTTCATGCTCCTGCATTCCCAAAAAAAGATATTATTCATGTATATATACATATACATATATATATAACACATACCATCACGTGTGTGTGGTAACACCCCTTCCATCCCGACCACGGTCCACGCCCCGCGAGAGAGAGACAAAAATATTATACGTATATATATATATATATATATATATATATATAATTCCCACAATCACACACCCGCATCTATGGCTGCGTCTCCCAACAGAGTCACACAGCCAGGACATAGCTTCGAGACTTCACGCTCATGCATTCCAAAGGAAGGGTGCCGCAGTGAGCAATGGGTAGAGTGCAACTTCACGCTCTTACATTCACGCACCGACGACGACGACGAACCCCAACAGAGACGCAGCCAGGATATCAGGACATAGCTTCGGAGTCGTTACGTAATGCTCTAGCATTCAAGGGGGGCCCCAGTGAAGCAATGGGTAGAGCGCAAATTCACGCTCTTGCATTCACGCACCTATGCAAGGGGTCAGTCATGTTGGTTGTGACTCCCGAAGACGACGCACCCAACAGTTATGCTCTACCATTCAAGGGGGGCCGCAGTGAAGCAATGGGTAGAGCACAACTTCACGCTCGTGCTTTCACGCAACTACGACGACGAATCCCAACAGAGACGCAGCCAGGACATCAGGACATAGCTTCGGAGTCGTTACGTAATGCTCTAGCATTCAAAGGGGGCCACAGTGAAGCAATGGGTAGAGCGCAACTTCACGCTCTTGCATTCACGCAACTCTGCAAGGGGTCAGCCATGTTGGTTGTGACTTCCGAAAACGACGCACCCAACGGTTATGCTCTAGCATTGAAGGTGCCGCAGTGAAGCAATGGGTAGAATGCAACTTCACGCTCTTGCATTCACGCACCGACGACGACGAATCCCAACAGAGACGCAGCCAGGACATCAGGACATAGCTTCGGAGTCGTTACATCATGATCTAGCATTCAAGGGGGGCCGCAGTGAAGCAATGGGTAGAGCGCAACTTCATGCTCTAGCATTCACACACCAACGACGACGAATCACAACAGAGATGCAGCCAAGACATCAGGACATAGCTTCGGAGTCGTTAAGTAATGCTCTGGCATTCACGGGGGGGGGGCCGCAGTGAAGGAATAGGTAGAGCGTAACTTCACGCTCTTGCATTCAGGCACAAACGACGACGAATCCCAACAGATACACAGCCAAGACATAGCTTCGGAGTCGTTACGTCATGCTCTGACATTCAAGGGGGGCCGCAGTGAAGCAATGGGTAGAGCACAACTTCACGCTCTTGCATTCACGCACCTACGATGACGAATCCCAACAGAGACACAGCCAGGACATAGCTTCGGAGTCGTTACGTCATGCTCTGGCATTCAAGGGGCCGAGGTGAAGCAATGGGTAGAGCGCAAATTCACGCTCTTGCATTCACGCACCTACGATGACGAATCCCAACAGAGACACAGCCAGGACATAGCTTCGGAGTCGTTAATTCATGCTCTGGCATTCAAGGGGCCGAGGTGAAGCAATGGGTAGAGCGCAAATTCACGCTCTTGCATTCACGCACC
>NQII01000465.1:805158-860480 GCA_002778355.1 Clitarchus hookeri | reverse complement strand
ACTTTAAAATGGTACTTTGAGCAATCGACTACTAAAGTATAACTCTACAGACAGAATATTAATGAAAACTTTAAGTATAAAATATACTTGGCTAATGGACTGCATACAAAAAATTAATAGAGTCATAAAGTACAAATGCGTACATAGAGTCGGTGAACGAATGGTTTTCCTATGTGTATGGATGGGGGACAGGCAACAAACCAATGGATTGATTATGGATCGATGATTGCTCGAAAGATTGAAAGATGGTTGGAAATATTGGACGACTGATGGAAATATTGGAAGACTAGACGGACGATTGTGAGATTGACGGAAATATTAAAAGGTTGGACAAAATATTGTGAGATTGATACAAGCATGGATAAAAATACTGAGAGATTGGGATATTGATATAAATACTGAAGGATTAATCGAAATATTAAAGGATTGATCGTTATGTTGATGGATAGATTAGAAGATTGATTAACATATTGCAAGATTGATGAAACTATTTATTAATTGATTGAATGATTGATGGATATATGGGAACATTGATCGAAAGATTCAAAAATTGGTCGAAGAACTGGATGAAAAATTGAAAGCTGGGGAGATTGACCTAAGGATTGGACAAAATATGGAAATGTTGATCGAAATTTTGGAAGATTGATGGAAAGAGAGGTTTGATGGAAATATTGTAATATTGGACAGAATATTGCGAGACTGATGGAAAAGTTGAAAGATAGGACAAAAGACTGAAACATTGATTGAAGAATTCGTCGACATATTGGGAGATTGAATGATAGATTGGGAGGGTGAAAGAAAGATTGAACAAATGATTGAAGGACTAATCGAAATATTGAAGGATTAATTGAAAAACTAATGGAAATACTGGGAGATGATCTAAAATACTGAAAGATTGTTGGGAAGATTGAGAGACCGATGGAAATATTATATGATTGACAGACAGACTGCGAGATTGATTGAACGATTGGACGAAGGATTGAAAGATTGAGAATGGAAGATATATTGAAAGATTGAAATATTGGCTGAAAGGTTGAAAGATTTATCGAGAGATTGGAAGATTGATCGAAACACTGAAGGATTGATTGAAAGACTAATGGAAATATTACGAGGTTGACCTAAAGATTAGACAANAAGATTGATCGAAACACTGAAGGATTGATTGAAAGACTAATGGAAATATTACGAGGTTGACCTAAAGATTAGACAAAATACTGAAATATTGATGAAAACTTTGCATGACTGATCGAAAAAGTACAAGAGTGATGGAAAGATTGATTGAAAGGTTGATCGAAGTATTGGATGAAAGATTGAAATAATTATGGAAAGATTGCGAGATTGATCAAGAGAAAGAAATATTGAAGGAAATATTGTGAGAGTGATCGAAAGATTGAACGAAAGACTAAAGATTGATAAAAAGGTGAGAAGATTGATCTAAAAGTATTGGATGAAAGATTGAAATATTGATGGAAAGATTGTGAAATTGTCCGAGAGAATGAAATATTTAAGGGAATATTGTGACATTAATCGATTGGGTCAAGGTTATGGAAAACCAACATGGCAGTTGGGTTCATAAATATAATTTTCCTTTTTTTCGATTTTTTGAGATTTTCCTCAATATTTTGATTTAATGTCATCCCAAAGTCAAGGTCACTGATATTTAACAAGGCGTTTGGGGCTCATAATGTAAACACATATGGCCAACGTTCCTGTTGGTCTGCTGGACTTGGCTCAGGACCTTTAGGCTTCCTAATTTGGGGACTTTTTGACACGTGCATCAGCAAGTACCGAGTCCCACCTTGGTCATTTTCAGTGAAACTCTACTTTAAGTTGCTGCTTTTGGCACATTTTGGTGGCATCACATAGAAGAGTTTCTAATCTGATTTGTTTATTTAAGGAAATATGTAAAAACATTTCACGTATTTTTCAAAATTTAAGGGGGAGGTGATGTTGGGGTAAAGTAATTCATTTCTGAAGTGATTTNAAAACATTTCACGTATTTTTCAAAATTTAAGGGGGAGGTGATGTTGGGGTAAAGTAATTCATTTCTGAAGTGATTTGGAGTGAAAACGGGATATTTTTGCGGTTACGAGGTCATATTCAAGGTCACCCACGTCCAAGATGACGGCCGGNATTTGGAGTGAAAACGGGATATTTTTGCGGTTACGAGGTCATATTCAAGGTCACCCACGTCCAAGATGACGGCCGGGTAACTTCACAACATGGCGGCCGGTCGCTGCCGTCTCATCGCGTTGCCTGAGATCATATTTTTGTATTCTACTTTATGTGTTCTTTAAGTGTTGTTATAATGCGTTTGTTGATTTCTCCCGTCGTAGTAAAGTTGAAAAGTAACAAGAAATTACTGATATAACTAATATGCCTAGTTTCTNAATTACTGATATAACTAATATGCCTAGTTTCTTCTAAATGGATGCAAATAATTTTGATGAATTTCTTAATAAGTAAGATGGTAGCTGGGTTTTGACGTCTCGCTGATAGCGATATAACAGGAGATCGATCCAGAAAAAAATGCAATACTAGTGAGACAATTACAAATACACACGCCTTAGCTGGGACTCGAATCCAGGAAGCTCGTACCATACGCTACCGTGGAACCAAATGCTTTATGGAGGTAGGATTCGAAGTATCAATTTCGGTTGTAATCAGTATAAAGTTTTCGTAGACTGCATTTACCAACCTCAAATATTGACAGTGACATCATTTTGAAAACAAGTGTGCGAGTCATTTAAATCACATAAGTTTCAATGGCATACCGTAGCACTACTTGTGTGTAGAATTTCGTGCAAATTGGTTGACTGGTTCCCGAGATAATGGCATAAAATGTTTATTTTATCATTTAACGCTATCATACAAAATGCCTAAAAACCGGCTCTGTATGGGCATATTTGATGCTTCTAATATCTACTGTCAGCATAAAAATGTTGGTATAATTTTGTCATATTATTAAATATATATGTTAAACTTATCTAAAAAAAATATATTGCTACCATTTTTTAATACATGCCTGACCCACTTAACATGTAAATTTACATGGCCTACTGTAGTACTAATTGTGTGAAAAATTTGGTGGGAATTAGTTGATTGGTTTCCAAGATATGGCATAAACGTTCAATTTTATCACCTGGGACGCTCTTACAAAACGGCAGCCAAAAGAGGACCTCAATGAGAATATGTGATGTTTCTAATGGATACTCTCAACCTACAAAGTATAATTGAAATTGGTTAAACTGTTCGATAGATATGACAAACATATCTAAATAATTTACATGGCAGCCATATTGTAAATAATGCCAGACACACTTTAAATGTGTAAGTTTACTTGATCTACTGTAGCACTACTTGTGTGCAAAGTTCGGTGGGAATCGGCTGACTGGTTCTGGATCTATAGCGTAAAAGATCCTTGTCTCATGTGGTGCTATCTTCATTACTAGAGAACGAAATGTTTAGGCATTGGCACATTCTGTGTTTTTCATAGATACTGCTACATATTAAAGTCGGTTGAAATTCCTCGGCACATGTGGCATACTAAACCTAAAATATTTACGTGGCTGTTATTTTGAAAGTATGTGACTACCTCTTTAAGTCCTACAAATTTAGACGGACTACAAAAGTATAACTTAATGTCTGAATTTAATCGGTATAAGTTAATTGTTTACCGAAATAAAACACAAAAACCTTAATTTTTCATATGGTGCGATCATCCAAAATGGCGGACAAACGAGTTTACGTGTTTGCTTATTTGACGCTTGCATATATACTACCAGCATATAAAATTAAGTTGAAATTGTTACATTGTTTAGTTGATATAGCATTCTATGCCAAAATGTTTCAATGGACACTATTTGAAAATAGCCCTGGCCCTATTAAAAGACAGTCTTTCAGTTAACATAGCCTAAAAGCGTACTACTTNGGACACTATTTGAAAATAGCCCTGGCCCTATTAAAAGACAGTCTTTCAGTTAACATAGCCTAAAAGCGTACTACTTGTCTGCCATCTTAGGTAGGAATCAATTAATGGCTTCCCGAGTTATAACAATTATTTATTAATGTGGCACTACGAAATGACGAATAAAAGAGGCATTTGATTGTTGCAATAGATACTGCTAGCACACAAAGTAAAGATGAAATTAGTTTCGTTGATAAAGTATACTATAATAAAATATTTATNGAATAGATACTGCTAGCACACAAAGTAAAGATGAAATTAGTTTCGTTGATAAAGTATACTATAATAAAATATTTATATTACCACAATTTTGAAAATAAGGGTTAGACCCTCTTAAAACATGTTTGTTTAGAATACCTACCATTGTACGGCTTGTTTGCCAAATTTGGTAGCAATCAGTTGATCGCTTCCCGAGATATGAAAAAACTTTATTAATTCATCTGGCATTATCTTGCAAATGGCAGGAAAAAGAGGCTCTGTGTAGACACATTTTATTGTTGCATACAAAATAAAGTTAAAATTTGTTACATGGTTTCGTAGTTATATAGTACCAAGTTGAAACACTTATATTGCCACTATTTTGAAAGTAAATGCCTGAACCATTTAAAACACATCAGTTTGCATGGCCTAATGTAGTACTACTTGATTACAAAATTTGGTAGGAATTGGTTGAGTTTTCCCCGAGAAATTACAAAATTTGATTTATTCATATAGAACTATCTTACAAAATGGTGGGCAAAAACGTCTCTGGGTAGACGCATTTTATGGTTGTAATAGATACTGCCAACACACACAGTTAAGTTGCAATTTGTTTCATGGTCTCGTAGGTTTAGCACTGNTTATGGTTGTAATAGATACTGCCAACACACACAGTTAAGTTGCAATTTGTTTCATGGTCTCGTAGGTTTAGCACTGGAATCTAAAATGTTAATATGGCCGCCATTTTGAAAATAATAGTCTGAATCACTAAAACATCTCAATTTACATGACCTACCACAGTATTAATTTATTTCCAAATTTGGTAAGAATTGGTTGATTATTTCCCGAGATATGACATAAAAATGGTATTTTTTAATGTTGAACTATCTTAAAAAGGGCTGACAAAAGAGGCTATGCATTTACACTGTTTATGCTTGTAATAGATAGTTTCAGCATAACAGGTTTGGACGGAATTGGTAAAATGGTACGGTAGATATAGCAAATGAACCTAAAATATTTATATAACAGTCATTTTGAAAATAAGTACTTTATCCGTTTAAATTGTATATATTTACATGACCTACNTTATGGTTGTAATAGATACTGCCAACACACACAGTTAAGTTGCAATTTGTTTCATGGTCTCGTAGGTTTAGCACTGAAATCTAAAATGTTAATATGGCCGCCATTTTGCAAATAATAGTCTGAACCACTAAAACATCTCAATTTACATGACCTACCACAGTATTAATTGATTTCCAAATTTGGTAAGAATTGGTTGATTATTTCCCGAGATATGACATAAAAATGGTATTTTTTAATGTTGAAATATCTTAAAAAGGGCTGACAAAAGAGGCTATGCATTTACACTGTTTATGCTTGTAATAGATAGTTTCAGCATAACAGGTTTGGACGGAATTGGTAAAATGGTACGGTAGATATAGCAAATGAACATAAAATATTTATATAACAGTCATTTTGAAAATAAGTACTTTATCCGTTTAAATTGTATATATTTACATGACCTACNATAAAATATTTATATAACAGTCATTTTGAAAATAAGTACTTTATCCGTTTAAATTGTATATATTTACATGACCTACAATAGTATTAGATATGTGCCAAATTTGGCAGGAATTGGTTTTGTAGCTACCAAGTTGTAATGTGAAAACTTAATTTATTCATGTTGTACTATCTTCCAAAATTTCAGACCAACATCATTACCGCGTCCTGGATCCAATGCCTACAGCATGAGCTGTTAAAGAAACAAAATATAGTTTAAATACGTTAAATGGTTCCCAAGAAATCTAAATTTTTAAAATCGACGCCATTTTGAAAATAAGAGCGCGACGTGATCTGAAACTATAAAAGTCGGGTGTCCTTACTAAATATTATAATATGTCGACCGAGTTTGGTGAAATTCTGTTGGTTCACTGGTTTCAAAGTTATTGGTGAAGGGGGGGGGGGCATACATTCTAAACAGACATTCGGGTGATTGCATAAGCCTCTCTTTCCATCAGAAAGTACACTGAAAAAACTGTTTGTGATGACTAACAAAATTATATTGGTGGCCATAAATTATTTTGTCTCTATAGACATCACAAAATATTTTGTAGCACCAACAAAAGTTTTTTGTCGTTCCAGTATTTAGTGGCAAATACAAAATGACGTTTGTGGTCACCAATAATTAAAAACTAAAACAAATATCACCAGGAGCGGGACTCGAACCATGGACCTCTCACATGCGAGCTCAGTATGTTACCGCTGCACCACCTTGCTCGACACAGGTACTGTCTGGAGCATGTAGATAGCCAGTCTATTATGTGGCACTCACGGCAAAACCTGCATAATTCACCTCATGGACAGCTATTTTTTTTAAAATCATTTACGTGTAACATTTATTTATTTAGAAGAAATGGAGTGATAAAAACGATGTTCTTAGAAATATCTCTCATGAATTAGTTCGTAGCCTGATGCAAAGAAACGAACACGGACAAATATGGCATTGCGGCCAGACAAAAGGTGGCCACTTCGAATATGCCAGCCAGAACACACGTGCAGATTATAGTGAATGCAGTTTTGTAGTCGNCAGACAAAAGGTGGCCACTTCGAATATGCCAGCCAGAACACACGTGCAGATTATAGTGAATGCAGTTTTGTAGTCGCAGCAAAATTTTACACTGAAGAGCCAAAAAAAAAAACTGGTACACCTGCCTAATATCGTGTAGGGCCCCCGCGAGCACGCAGAAGTGCCGCAAGACGACGTGGCATGGACTCGACTAATGTCTGAAGGTATGCAGGAGGCAATTCACACCATGAATCCTGCAGGGCAGTCCACAAATCCATAGGGGTGCTAGGCGGTGGAGATCTCTTCTGAACAGCACGTTGCAAGGCATCCCAGATATGCTCAATAATGTTCATGTCTNCAGACAAAAGGTGGCCACTTCGAATATGCCAGCCAGAACACACGTGCAGATTATAGTGAATGCAGTTTTGTAGTCGTCGCAAAATTTTACACTGAAGAGCCAAAAAAAAAAAACTGGTACACCTGCCTAATATCGTGTAGGGCCCCCGCGAGCACGCAGAAGTGCCGCAATATGACGTAGCATGGACTTGAATAATGTATTAAGGTATGCACGAGGCAATTCACACCAAGAATACTGCAGGGCAGTCCACAAATATATAGGAGTGCGAGGCGATGGAGATATCTTCTGAACAGAACGTTGCAAGGCATCCCAGATATGTTCATGTCTGGTGATTTAGGTCCCCAATGGGACTGTCTAAAGTCAGAAGAGTGTTCCTGGAGCCACTCGGTAGCAACTCTCTACGTGCGGGGTGTCGCATTGTCCTGCTNTGTCTAAAGTCAGAAGAGTGTTCCTGGAGCCACTCGGTAGCAACTCTCTACGTGCGGGGTGTCGCATTGTCCTGCTGGAATTGTCCACGACTGTCGGAATGTACAATGGATATGAATGGGTGCAGGTGATCGGACAGGATGCTTACTTTAACTGTCACCTGTCAGAGTCGTATCTAGACGTATCAGGGGTCCCATTTCAAACCAACTCCACACGCCCCATACCATGACAGAGCCTCCACCAGCTTGAACAGTCTCGTGTTGACATGTAGGGTCCATGGATTCATGAGGATGTCTCCATACCCGTACACGTCCATCCGCCCGATACAATTGGAAACGAGACTCGTCAGACCAGGCAACGTGTTTCCAGTGCTAGCCATTAGTATGCTTATGTCGGTTCAGGGGCACAGAGTTCAGGGATAGGATCCAGGATCGATCTGCCATCATGGTTTTCATTTTATTTTCATTTTATTCTATGTGAAAATAAAAAGCTAACACTGCTCTTCCCATGCATGCTGACTTAGTCTATTTGACACAGAGAAGGGGTGAAAACGACTTGGAAGCACATGTGCATTTACCTGACGCTGTGCAGGTGCAGACTTCATGGTCATCCGACACCATGCAGGTGCGAAAACGACTTGAAAGTATATATGCATGCACATGTACAGTTACCTGATGCCATACAGGTGCAGACCTCATGGTCATCCGACACTATGCAGGTAGGAAAACGACTTTGAAGCACGTACATTCACATGTGTGCAGTTACCTGACACCATGCAGGTGCAGACCTCATGGTCATCCGACGTGTGCAGTTACTTGATGCCGTGCAGGTGCAGACCCCATGGTCATCCGATACCATGAACGTGAGCAGTTACCTGATGCTGTGCAGGTGCAGACATGTGAAAATGCTAACGTTGCACTCTCCCCACCCATTCCCATCCGCCCCCTCACCATCCTTCACAAAAGCCACGACGAACACCTGCGGCCCTGACCTTGAATGCGGTCGGTTTTAACAGGATTCTTCCAGTTTTATTCACACGGGATGCCGAGATCAAGGTCAGTTCGCGTGCACTTGGCTCAGAGGTAGACAAAATCCCCCTCCCCTTCTTTCCCCGCAGTGGCGCCTAGATGTAGGCCTGTTGTGACAGGTGTGTGTGTGTCTTGCGAGCCTACCTGCACTCCTGGCGGTTTAATTTTCATAAATTGCAGAACTGAATAAAGCCTTTTTTTCGAAAACAAAAAGTATTAATATGTCGCATTAAAAAAAATAATTATATATCCCTTTTCATTGACAAAACTATTAACAGTTAAGAGTGTGATTGGAACTTTTAGAAATCCGAGGTAGCGAGCCGAAATTATTTAATTTTTACAACTTTTTTAAAATTAAAATATTTTTTTTGGGTTAAGGGTTTTTGTGAGGTAGGAGCGGAGACCAATATATTGACGAAATTTTTATTAAAGTCATTTTTTATTTAATGAAATTATGATATGCAGCGACACTTTAAACATANATGATATGCAGAGACACTTTAAACATTTTTTATTATTAAAAGTCCAAGAAGGCGGGCCGACACTTTTTAATTTTTTATTAGATTATTTTTATTAAAATCATTTTTTGTTTAAATAATTTCTTGGGATGATGGAGGGGAATAGGTTTAGAACATCTGACATGGCATCGAGCCCTGGCTCCGCGATGCCTACCAATATGGCGGACGGCACCGGACCAACATGGTCGCCGACCACGCATACCGCGATGGCCGACGGATCCTGGATCCTATCCCTGAACCCTGTGCCCGCGAACCGACATATGCATACTACTCTAGCCCTATGCCTAAAGAACATATGCAGATATGTTGAGATTTGTCGGAAGTTTGACTTGGCGTATTTTAAGTTTTAATTATAATCGTTCCAGGGCTATGACCTGCGGAGAGGTTAGAGCCGATACATTTCCAAATGGCTTACGAGTGTATTGTGTGACACTTTGTTTTGCCTGTTATAAAGCAGCACTTTTTGTAGATATTGTACTTGTGTTACATCTAGTAAAGGCGTGGACAGCTGGTAGGACAATGGTATTTGCGACCCCTAATACGTCTGACACTATGTGGTACTCCAAAATGCGAGATTTTCTTGATGTTATTTACAGCCGAAGACCTGAACAATTGGACTCATTAAGATTTCGCCAAAAATGTACAGCCAAGACAAAAAATCTGTGTCAGTTGTGAATAATTATGTCTGAGTAATTCTGCACAGCATTGAAAGTATGGGCGTAAAACCTTGTATTGGCTTCTTTATGGTTCGACCTTAGTTCGCAAACCTCTGCCATAACGTTTCCTTGATCTTTAGTTTCAGTAGTAAATCCTCCAGAAATCACTAATTCCTGGTTATCGCTCAGTTTTACGTATTACTTTGCTTGCTGACAAATAAATCTTACTACTGTTGTTTGTCACACTGCTTATGAAATTCCTTAAGTCATTTGGTAACTTAGTATGCGAACTTAAGATCTTTAGTTATGTATGATTAGAGCCTTGTGAACGTGTTTTTGCTTCCATGTGCTTGATTGAAATACCATCATACTTATCAAAAACGTCAATTCGGTGTACGTTAGATCCTTCGAAGAGAGAGGTTGCATAACTGTAGAACAAGCCAGCAAATTCTACAAACGTTGTATATTTAGTTGTACAATGAAGAGGAGAGCCATCCCATAAAATACGTCTATTAGGCAGTTAGATGATAACAAAATGTGATTCAAATCTCCAGCGCAGTTGATCTCACTCTAAATAACGTTGATTAGTGTGTGTTTTGCTGGTTTTTTCATATATCCGTCCTTTTCTGACGAAGTGCTATGATAGTCGAGCAGCTGATAACTCAATATTCTCGACGAACCAAAAGCATTACAATTTTCGGAGAGTCGACTATTTCTTTAGTGTTTCTGCAGTTCCTTCTATCTTTTTTCTGGCTGGCGGTGGCTTTTTGCTTAGGAGTGTAGTTCGAAGTTTCTGAAACTTGTAAGTACTTATGTTAAGGTCGAAGAAATTTTTTGCTTGTTTCTTGAGGCATTTGTCAGTGCAATCTGATACAAATTCTTTGCCATTTTAATTAACGAATTCTATGCCTTTTTTTGTTTGTTTACACACCTGATATATGGTTTCCTAATTTGGACACGAGCACTGTAACCAGCACTATTTGTCACCTATTTTGCCGTCCTGATGTGAACCACTGTGGCTTGATATTCTTCTAAGTATCCTCTAATGTCAAATGAAGTCAATTTTCGATTCTGCTAGACCATTTAAATTATTTGCCTCTTAACTTTTGTGGCGAGTTTGTTTAGCACAGTACTGTTTGAAGCGCTGGATGGTGCGGAACACTGTGGTACAACTTCTATTCACGGCACTGGCAATTTTCGCAAGGGTTTTATTTTACTTACGAATATTAATAATGACGTTCTTCTCTTCCTTTGTTGTCTCGTTCCTTTTACGTCCCATATTAACCGTGGTTACTTTTTACAGTGCATGAACTTGAGCGACTGTTCCCTGACAGTCCGCAAACATAACTGACCCGCGGTAGACACAAGAACTGCGTTTAACCATGATTCTCTTCACTTTTTTGGGTATGATCGAATACTTCTATAATCCCATTTAGAGAGGAGTCGAAGGACAATAATGTATAGTTTTCTGCATAACGCACTGAAATTACACAGAATATTTCCTTAAAAGCGTGCCAAAATGAAACTGGGAATAGGAGCCGGAGCCGCACGACGAAACGTTTTGAGATTGGGAACGTGTGGTCTGCGAAGCCAGCGAAAGGAGACATGGGCGCAACCGTGTCTAACACGAATACAAGTGTACGTATTGGATACGTGTATTATTGACATTGCATGTCTACACTGTTGACAGGTAGTACTGTACAAGACCACTGCATTGATGGGCCAGTGTTAACGTACCAGTTTGTGGCTCACAAGAGTTGTTCAAAGTGACGGCCACCAACCTCGACGTAAGTATGACAACGTCGTACGAGATTCTGCCCCATCCGTTCAAATATCCCATGAGTTTTGCGTCCGTCGTTGATGCACGCATGTTCTGTGTTAACGGCCCTGCCTACTAAGCCGGCAGCCGCGAACTTCAAATGGGGAATCAATGTTAAACGAAATTCCTTCTCATTGCGTCAATTTTAAAGATAACTATTTCAAACAAAAAATACTTTAACGCGACTTTCTCAGAAAATATTGCTACATCAAATTATTTATGAGATAAAAAAATTATTCATTTTTTTGTTGTTTTATGTAAATTTTAATATTACGTTTTATAAAAAAATATATTAAACAACACAACCAGCAAAATGTCTTAACATAGCAACATTCCTTAAGAAATTGCATGCAGAATAATTTTTGTTTGAAATAGTCACCTTTAAAATTGAACCAATGAGAAGAAATTTCTATTAACATTGATTCCCCATTTGAAGTTCGCGGCTGCCAGCTTGGTAGGCAGGGCTTTTAATGCAGAGACGACAAAGCCATCTTGCGGACGACAGGTGAACCTCACATACTATATAGGTCGCCCACATGTTTACGCCCATGTCTCCTTTCGCTGACCACCTGGACCACACGTTCCCAATCTCCAAACGTCTCGTGATGCGGACCCTATCCCCAGGTTCATTTTTGCACGCTTTTACTGAAACATGCTGTATAGTCTACTTTATATATTTCCATACACTTCGGGTTTATGTACTTAAATGTTTAAAAGTTCACCACCAATCGTTAAATATTACGTTCTATAAACGTATAACAAAGCGTCAAGTAGAATTTTTCGAATAATTGTGTCAGTCCCTGTCAACGCGCCTTATGAATAGTCACCCCGCAATTAACGCTGAGTAACACGACGAGAGTAGCGGCAAATTAGCAGAGCATAAACAAACAATCAACAAAGCATTCCTCTTCTCGCCACTGTCAAATTAAACACATTGGGAAACCTGCTGGCAAGCGCATCGGTTTCACTTGGAATGTGTGAGAGAGAAAGAACGTGGTCCCGCGCTCGAAGTGTGTGCTCAGAGTAAATTAGACACTTTCCTCCCCTTCTGACCACGCCCCTCTCGATAAAACCTTCGCCAGCCCCGTGACAACTTTCACATGCGCCGGGAAACCACCAATGAAACACGTACGTGGACGATAAAAGGGACAAAGAGAAAAATATAAGTATAAATTTTCACCACGCTATGTTACGTAGAGGCAGCGATAGAGAATGCCGAAAAAACTTCAAACGCGATTAGTTGGCCCTGGTAAAATTTTCACGCAAAACCGTAAGCATCTTCCGAAAAATTGGCCTGCTATATACACGCAGATTGTAGAAAGAGCTTGGAACACCACACTTACTTAACTCCATGCTTAATTAAGTACCTCAACTAACTTATGATGAAATTTTAATATCATAACTCTGACAAAACTGTGATCGCGCGTACACGTACAACCCCTATTTACTTTCGAGGTTTAATGCAGAAAAAAGGAAAATGTGTTTGAGACATGATTGCTATACGGCAGGAAAATTCATGACGAAATGCCCGAAGCTCTTCAGAATTTCAAAATAAAGAATTACCTGCAAAATGATGTCATGTTTCTCCGTATTGTGACAGTTTTATGTATTGCGGTCTTCTTTCATGCACGTTGTTTGCAAAAATAAGGCACCAGCAAGAATTCTCTTTCTTTTTTTAATTTTTGAAGCAGTAGTCACAACTTTTTTAGCGTACTGCGCATGCGCAAATGCAGAAACTGGGACAAAAAATAGAACGGGTTCTGTTTGTCAAAATATACAGAACATAAAAAAAAAAACGCCGGCAACGCGCAGTATGTGATACAGAACAACGAACTAAACAATACGAGCGTGAGCTCTTGTCTTTGTCTGGAAATGCGTGCTCTGGTCGCTATGGGGCAACAAAATTGGGTACAGATTGTTTGTGGGTTCCTAAAGATACGTAACCCATTAGCCATCAACGCCGTATCTACTGTCAAACAGCGATACCGTATAATTCAATGGGATGTTTTGCATACACTACTGGATGAGGAGTCATTGCGGGTTCAACAGGTAATGTGGCTGCAACACTACCGAGCTCCAGCACATTTTTACATACATATGCGGGCAAACCTGGATGCCACATATACAAATCAATTTGGGGGGGGGGGCAGGCTATTCCATGGCCACCAATGTCACCAGATCTTACACCCCTCGACTATATTAAGATACTATGAAGATTCCTCTTTATAAGACTTATGAAACATCTGAGGAAGATCTTATCGCACGAGTTCACGACACGGCTGTAATACAGTCAGGAACAAAAGTATAAGTACAGAGGAACTGCAATCATTAAATCCGACCTTAACCCAATAGAACATCTGTGGGAGGAACTGGAGAGACGCGTGCGCAAACACAGCATAACAAGCACGGATCAACTGACGGCGGTGTTGCTTCAAGAATGGCACGGAATAGGAACCACAATCACTGGAAACTTGGCTGATTCAATGCAAAAATAGACTTAAGCCTGTTAGTCAAAGACAATGGAAGCCAACAAAGTACTAATTCAGTGCCAATTTACTTCTAATAACACACAACCTATAGATGTGCCTAAACTTACGTCCACGTTGTAGCGGCCCGTACGACGAGATGACTTGTATGTTCTGTACTAAGAAGCTTTCAGTTCGGTTTTCTGTGTGAACTTTTGTACCTTACTGTATACAGGATGATTCTATAATCATAGGACAAACATTGAGGGGTGGTAGAGCTCAGTAAAACAAACGATTATTGTATAGGAATATATGGGNAGAGCTCAGTAAAACAAACAATTATTGTAAAGGAATATATGGGCGGAAGTGACGCGTTGAGGCACAAACCCAAAAATTACACATGAAATGCAACACATTGTTTATTTACAACGTCACCGCTAAATGCCTTTATACACCAATGTTTATAATAATTGCTCAAAATTGCTACCACCGACAGTAATGCAAGCTTGGTAGCGTCGGTGGAGTTATTGGCGAACAGATTCAAATACGCCGGGCATTTCACGCACGCCACCATTGTCAGCCAATCACGCCATATGTACAGGTCGCCAAGCATGCGTGACTGTTGGTAGATGCATTTCCAGCAACTGTTTTAACATTTTCTGTACGGAATCACTCGTTAAGTATGCTGCTAATGAATATTTTATGTTTCCGTTAATGTGTTATGTTTTTGTGTTTGTGACTCAACGCGTCACTTCCGCCCATATATTCCTATACAATAATTGTTTGTTTTAGCGATCTCTACCACCCCTCAATGTTTGTCCCATGATTATAGAATAACCGTGTATACCTACTAGTAGTATACATTGTTTATTTCTTTTTCACCTAAAACGATTATTCAATACATTCAATTAATAGTATTTGCACACCTGTTTCTGTGTATGTGCTTATAATTGTGTCCCTCTCTGTACTTAGCACACAATTAGGCTCCTTTAACAGCGTGCACCGGTTTATGCACCGACGATGCACGCTTTGTAATGAAGTCGGAAGTCGACAACTAGAACCTCTTTTGTNAGCGTGCACCGGTTTATGCACCGACGATGCACGCTTTGTAATGAAGTCGGAAGTCGACAACTAGAACCTCTTTTGTAATCCACGATGTCAGGCGCTTTATGGGTTGGTGGAGGTGTATTTCTGATTTAATATGTAGTTATCCGCACATCCTATACGCGAAGCGCTGTAATAAATAATTTGAGGCCACGTAACAGACAAACCACGCATTTTCGGACATGGGTTCCCTCTCGTATTATAATAAATATGTTGTCCTGTATCACATATTGCGCGTTTTTTTGGTGTTTTTTGAAACATATTTTGTATGCAGTTATCACTGCTACCATCAGTCGCCTTTCAAGTGGTCCTAAGGTGGATTCACACATGAAGCTTTACTACACTATGCTATACTACGCGATGTTATGCTGCGCTATCCTATCTACGATGTATCTCGTGCGTTTCACACACTAAGCTATACGATGGATGATTTAGTCGAGTTGTATTCGTAGGGAGAACACGGCCTTTTGTAATCTGAAGTGCATTGGTGATAATCCGAAGTGTTTAATGATAATGATACGGACAGCGAGGAAGAGGAAGGATTCTTATTATAGGCTATTCACGGTGAAGTGAGCACTTTTGAAAGCCCTCTCATTTGAAATAAGAATCAATAAATATACTTTATTTTCGCCTTAGACATTAACTTCCGAGTGTGGTGGAATATACACACTATGCTTATTACTTGCATGGCAATATTTATTTAAAAAGGTGGTTAAAGGATAAAATATGACTGAAAGTAAAAAGTAACTAGGGCCTCAAAAGTACTCACTTTACCGTGAACAGCTTACAGCAGCACGGGTAGATGACAAATAAAACAAACGGATATGGGTGCATGAAATTTAACGTAAAAGGTTAACATTGGGTGAATTCCACCATTTGATGTCGGATCTAAAAAGTGATGATAAAATATTTAGAAAAAAATTCCTGTTAACGAAAGCAGAATTTCATTAACTTCTCGCCCTTATCGAACCCATCATCAAGAAGAAGAATACTATGGCGGAAGACCATTCCCCCAAATAACTACTTGTTGTATTCTTAAAGTAAGGAGACTCTGTCAGACAAAAAAAATAATTTATTCATTTCTTTAATAATTATGGGGGAATCCAAATGTTGCCCCGTTTGCTGAAGATCTGAGGAGGGATATTTGTATTCAAGTGAATACTGTTCTCTTCCCTCCCCTACTTCAACAGCACTTGGACCGAGAGGTCGCGACAGTAGCTGAACTCGAGGATTCAAAGGAAACTGCACTACTGGTGGAGTTGAGTCCAAACTGAAAGGAGACGAATTTCCGGACGTGTATTCCAACCTCGCTGAATAGGATTTCTCCTCGGCAGATGACACAGAAGCAAAAGCTTGTCGNAATTTCCGGACGTGTATTCCAACCTCGCTGAATAGGATTTCTCCTCGGCAGATGACACAGAAGCAAAAGCTTGTCGCTTGACTCTCATTTGCAAGTGAAGTGGGAGTGTTTTAGTTTCACACATGGAAGTGAAGAAGAAGTCCAATGGATCACATTCCTTGAGCAACTTCCTATTTCTTGAGTTTTAGTGAGATAAGCAATCACCTTGTCGGAACTTGGGCTTTGTGGTGTAGGTGCACGTCTACGAAGCTTTACATTTTATGCACGATTGCCGTGTTGGGAGTCATCGATAAGTACAAACCCTTCAGGTTGGGAGTCATCGATAAGTACAAACCCTTCAGGTTGGGAGTCATCGATAAGTACAAACCCTTCAGTTGGTAGTACATTAGTTTGAGTCTTGAAAACAAAATCATAAGAAGCCGTTACATTACGAAATGTATGCTATCCATGTAGGAATTTCCAATTAACGCCTGAACCGCGCACGCCGCGTTGTTGGAAACGCCTTCGGAATTATACTAGTTTCTCAATTTGGTATTAATGACCGCCCATTTAGGTGCGATCTTAAACTCTTTGAAAAGATCATCAAGGCTACTTTTATCCTACACAATTTAACGAGGAGAAATGGGCTTGTATACCCAGCCACATCCTGTGACACAATAAGCGAAGAAGAACAAAGAAACTTTAATGTTATAGCAAATTCACAGTGCTTATTGGCTTTTATGAACCAAGGAGCACGGGCTTCTCAACAAGGCTACGAGACAAGGCTCGTTTTCAAAGATTACTTCAACAGTCGAGAAGGTGCAGTAGAATGGCTACGGGCTTACATTATGAGAGGAAACTTTCTAACTATTGATAATGATAATTATGGAAATGTAAAACATTTAGTATTTCATCTTGCGATCAATGAATGGAAGTTATTAATTAATTAATGGGCAACATGTGTCTTCAATATTGGGTACAACAAGATGTGTTTTAAAGAAAATTAGGAACTTCCAAAAAAGTTTTCGTTTTTCCTTTACTAATGAGTGTAATTATATTATTTCCAAGAGACTTGTTATACGTACTTTGTATTACTACACTGTAATCAACACTTCTATATGCTTAGATGCACGGCTCTTTATTAACACAACATTATCGTTTAATCAGCTTTTCTGAATCAAAGATCTATGTAAAAAACTATACTAATTAACATGGGCGTCACCAAGATCTTTTCCAAAGAGTGGCATAGGAATAGAAAAACTTTCCTGCAGAGGAGTGTTGAGATTTACAACTAGGTTTTACCCTAAATGCATGCAACAAACATCCACGACTTGTAATGTCAATACATTTGTTTATCATTAACAATATACAGTATAATATTACCTTATAACATCAAATAAAAACGCACAAACAAATATAAAAATAAAAATACAATTATGGAAAATCAGATAGAACTCAATTACTCTCTCAGCAGGATTTGCATTTTGAAGTTACGCCGCTAATAAGCTATTTATTTGTTATAAAATTGTTATTTCACATTTCATGAAAAAAAAAATACAGTTTCAAGGGGAGGACAAGTTCCCCCTTTCCCCCTCCTGCTGACGCGCATGCTTATTAAATTCATGATTAATGTTTTATGTTTTATTAGCGTATTGCAATATGTGTTCACCTGAGTACAGTTACACACACTATACACATGCATAGTATGTATATTTCAGTATTTACTATAATTTCCCAATACTGAAGCTATCTCACACCAGGCATTTTATTTTCTTGTTTGATCTTTATATTCACTTGATGATGTGCCGTATAAACAAGTATATTTCCTAGCTTCCGCTATACGCTGCTTGATTTTCTGGCACCACAAGTGCACTTTCTGAGAGATAACTCACGTTTCGCAAGCACACTGACTGATGTATGATGTACATGTGTATGTAGAATTGAAGATGTGTCTAGCTGTATGTGCGCATGCGCAGCTCAGTGCCTAGCGCGAGTTGAGAGATAAAAATAGCTTGGTCGGCGAATTCGCTGGCATAGCGTAGCTTAGCGTGGGATAGTATAGCATATCATCGCGTGATGTGTGAACTGTTTCATTTAACCACATGCCTTGCGATTTCAAAAAAACAGTATCGCTCAGCACAGTATGGCATAGCACATAGCTTTGTGTGTGAATCAACCTTTAGTGCCATTTGTACAAGTTTAATTGCGGGATTATAGATCATTATAGCTACGGTATGCAACCATAAGAGAGTTTTATAGTACTAATCTACTCCAAATGGAGACGAGACGGAGACTCCTTAGGGTGGANGCTCAGCACAGTATGGCATAGCACATAGCTTTGTGTGTGAATCAACCTTTAGTGCCATTTGTACAAGTTTAATTGCGGGATTATAGATCATTATAGCTACGGTATGCAACCATAAGAGAGTTTTATAGTACTAATCTACTCCAAATGGAGACGAGACGGAGACTCCTTAGGACATTTGATCATAATTGTGTTAGCAGCGGGCAACCCCTAGTTATAGAACGCTGTGAATATTGAGGTCGTCTGCATTACCTGCTTGGTGTTTTCAAGCGATACATCATACTAAAATACGTACTACGCAGATAAGTGGCGACAGCAGCATCCATTGTTGGCGGCACGTCCGGGGAACAACCCTGTGGATGACAGGTACGGGACGGGTTTTTTAATTGCTATTGCACGAAGAACTAAAGTTTGACAAGACGTTACCACTGACGCTATTTCCGTTTCTGTTAATTAGTTTTTGCGGTCTCGTTACTGCAACAGCTATTTCCGTTTATGTTAATTAGTTTTTGCGGTCTCGTTACTGCAACAGTTGTTCCAATGCGACATAAAAACTGTCTGGGGATCAATAGTACCACAAAAAAAAAACGGTAACTACGGCATTTACCATACCGCCAAAGGGGAATAATTATTTTCTTGAAATAACATAAATTCTATAGTACATTGCATAGCTAAGTTTGGCGGCAGGTAGTTCCTGTGAATATTTTCAAATTAACTTTGAATAATAACAAAGGAACAAAGTGTCACGAAAAATTAGAAAATGAGGCAGTTGTTTTCAAGGTGAAAAGTTACAGTGACAGTTGCTACAGCAACCAGCAGTTTGCAATGGCTTGTGTGTATGTCTGTATTTGGTGTACGAGGAGGGGAAACGTTTCTCAGGTCTTATCACCGCGAGGTAAGAGGAAACATCTGACGCCGTTTCTTAATTTTCATTGTCCACTCCGCGGCCATGCATAGATCGCAAGTCCTTCAGTTAAACAGAAGCAGAATTACTGCAGTAAACTAAAGTGCAGGAAAGAGGACAAATCCTCCAACAGTCAAGTAGGCGTCATTACTTTATCGACACGAACACTGCTTATTAGGCTGCACTCATCTGACATAAAAACCATTGTATCAAGATCACAAAAAATTCGTTATAACTAATCTGGATCTATAGGAAGCGGGATTAGTATAAAACTGTGTCGGTCACTGGATTCCGAAGCAATAGGTAAGTCGTCGCGGGAGTGTAAAGTTAAGATGCTCGTGTCCAGTATCATGGAAACTAGGACACTGAAGTTCCCAATTAATGTTAACTGAGAGTTAGATAGTTAAATATATTACAAATAGCATTCAATTTAGAATTACGCGAGAAGAAAATCAACAAGAACCTCGATACAAGAGTTTTGCGATAATAAACTAGTCATCGACTTTAAAGTGTTTGTTATGTCAACAGACCTCAACTGCTACATTACCCCAAATATGGATGATTTCTGTGTGAAAAATGCGACTTAAAACTTCAATTTTGGTTGCCCGTACATTAATTACGTCTCATGTTTCTAACAAAACTGGCGCAAAGACATAGGTGATGACATGTTTCCAGAGAGCGGCGCAAGGCAACAAATTTCTAATAAAACTTTGGGAGAAGACCTCCTACATAGTTTTCAACTTCTGAACTGGCTACTGAGTTAGTTCAGTTTGTATGACATTTAGCGAGCCAGTAACTTTATAAATATAGACAAGTCCTCAAATTGAATGGTGCATAACATTACCAATAAAACAGAGGAAAGGGACATTTAGAGATGAAAACAAGTGGCTTCCCCTGGCAAATATTTTTTACGTGGAATTAAAGTACTCAGTTTCATAGCAATCACTTCTGATGAACATTTATTTAAGCTACAAAATAATTCCTGCTAGTCATTTTTTCTACACGGTTAACGTCGAAGTTTGTATTCTCCTTCACAATATCAGGCCAAAGACAGCGGAATCTAAACCACATGGTTACAGACTCAATGCTCATAAATGAGTTACGCCGGAGGTTCAGCTGGAACTTTCACCTACTTGGCCTTTCCGCCAAATGTGCAAGATCATCAACGACTCCCTCGACATACGAATTTAAAATTACAGCTCTGATTATTCAGTAATTAATGACTCTTTATTACCAATATTTATCTTTATAACTCTACAAAAATCTGACAGCATCTATGCTTTGAAGAGCCGTAAAAATTAAGATACCTGTGTAATACTGTGCAGGCCTGCCTCTGAACAGCAGAGATGCATAAACACGACGGATCATGGACACCATGAGTTTTCTAAAGTAATATGTAGACAATAATCACTAAGACTCCTCAATAAAAGTCCACAATTTTGTATTAATATTTCTTTCAACTGTACGTTGAATGCTATCCAAAATATGCATGATAACTAACGTTCAAATGAGGAGAACGAAGGGCCCATGACATGACCCCAAACTCGAATGAGTGTTTGTCCAAATATAATTTGGCGTCTCTGGGCATGTTTTATGACGCATTGTCTTTTTGAAAAATGCCAAATCCTTCACCACGAACACAAGGCATCAATGAGTGTAAGACATTTGAAAAGATATGCAAATAAATTTCACTGGTTACACCCTAAAGTATGAAATCGTAAGTCAAACCAGCTTGACAAGCCCCACGCCAAGGGAACGGAAATTTTTGCAAATTAATTTAATTACGAGACAGACTTCAAATAAGAGTAGATTCCAGTTACTTTTTCAGTTGGATAGCAGGTCGCTAGGGACGCCATGCAGAACTCTCAGGCACTGAACCCGCAAAAACACAAGGGCTGGATCCCGCGCTACCTCCTGTGATATATAACTAACTGGCTGCTCTCTGGGGCAGTATGTATAAGAGTACAGAGTCTAGTGTACCCTGAGCCCATGAAAGTTTCCTGTCCCTACCCATACCGTTATGGAGACACCACCAACTGTCATAGTAGTCTCTCAGTAACATGTTGGATCCATGGATTCGTGGGGCTCCACCACATGCAACCTCTTCCACCTGATCGAATCACTTGGAAACGCGATTCGTCAGACCCAGTTACTCGTATTCAGTCGACAAATGTCAAATGGCATTGTTACGGGCCCAGACGATGCGCAGTGCTCTGTCTCGTGTGGTTAGCACTAGTGCTCCGGCTCGGCGTCAAGTCATGGAGCCCACACCAAGCAATGTACATTGCACAGTACTCATGCTGATATCTGTCGATGCCCCATCATTGAATTCCGGCGTTATTTTCTGTTTTGTTTCATGCTAGTTCTTAATAACGATTATTGACAGCCAGTCTTTCGACGGCCACACTACTGTCTTAAATTCGATGTTTTGCCTAAATTATTTTAGTCAAGGCATGCTCCTGAACTATTCGAGAGTGAAAATACGCTTGTATCGCTGAAATACAAGAACATGTACCGTGCGATGTGGCGCTGTGGTTAACTTTCGAACCACGTTCCGGCCAACCTGAATTCAGTTTTCCATGGTTTCCCGACATCACTCCAGGAGAACGCTGGGACGGTTTCTTACTACAGACCATAACCGATTCCTTCCCTGTCCCTGCTTCTCTGAGCAACTTGTTCCGTCTCTAATGACTTCGCTGTTGACGAGACATTAAGCCCTACCGACCTACCTACCTGTCTACCTAGGACATGAGTTACTATTGTAGCACCACTTCTAAAGTAGCTTAAATCATGGTACGTTGCTATTCTCAAGTTTCAAGCAACTCTAAAACTGATATTACACGAAAACTGCTGCCGTACTTGGTTTTATGCAAACATCTACAAGGCCTGGTACACGAGCCAGTAATTATACCAGCGGTTGTGCGAGCTGCCATGGAATATTCCTATTACACGACAGCAGTTGGAATACTAGCATTTGTCACACTCGGTGGGAGCACAGCGTATGATTCGTAGTAAACAAGAACATAAATCATAGAACTGCTAATATTCAGTAACTTGTGTAGGACTATTTAAAAACTAACTAGCGCACCTTACTATTGCTTTAGTTGGCNGAACTGCTAATATTCAGTAACTTGTGTAGGACTATTTAAAAACTAACTAGCGCACCTTACTATTGCTTTAGTTGGCTGTTACATCAATTCAATGTCTACTGATGTAGTTTCCATCATTTTATTTTAAACATGATAATGTAAAGGCACAAGAGTAAAAATATATACATATATTTAAATTTTGACAAAAAATTTTAAAAAAGTTTGAAAAATGTAATTTTTTCTTCAGTGTACGAAGTTATTATCCGTATTAAACATTTTAGTAAAAAATTTGTACGATGGAGTTTTGAACTCACGTCCAAAAGTAGTACTTAAAATTCCATAGTGTGACTTTCCCACTGCGCTAATAGTTTACACATGCATGTCTTTCGTGCGTNCCGTTACATCAATTCAATGTCTACTGATGTAGTTTCCATCATTTTATTTTAAACACGATAATGTAAAGGCACAAGAGTAAAAATATATACATATATTAAAATTTTGACAAAAAATTTTAAAAAAGTTTGAAAAATGTAATTTTTTCTTTAGTGTACGAAGTTATTATCCGTATTTAACATTTTAGTAAAAAATTTGTACGATGGAGTTTTGAACTCACGTCTAAAAGTAGTACTTAAAATTCCATAGTGTGACTTTCCCACTGCGCTAATAGTTTACACATGCATGTCTTTCGTGCGTTAAATAAGTGAAATATAAAGCTGCTTGTATTAAATTTTCATGGTGTAGGTAATGTTTTAAATATTTGGTACTGTTTTTAACAGCAATTAAAAGTTGTCATAATCAAAATGATTCATCTTTGTCGAATTTTAAATCCATTGAAAAAGTTTCAACCTCATGAAAACACAATAGAGATGACGGCATCCATTTTGGTTTTTTCATGAACTCGTTTCAAGTAGTAGCTACGGCGAGCGCCCTGAGCTCTGAAACTGCAATATGATTGGCGAGGTACGAAAGCTGGCATGGAAACTGCCACGAAAAATATGACATGTCCTAATACCAAACCTGTTATGAAATCTGCCCGTACAAGGCGACAAATGCCATGACGGGTGCCACACTAGCCGGTATAACGACCACTATGGCAGACCTTGCAAAAGCTTTTACGGAATATGGTACTATGTAATATGGCCTTAAATGCTCCACAGATTTCTTTCGCTTAATATACAGTATGTAAAAGAGAATAAGGAAACCTTTAACAAAAACAAGTATATTTCCAAAATGAAGTACATGATTTCATATTGTGCAGTAAGCAGTTAGTTAGGTACATAACATGTATTTGATTTACACACACCTCTTTCCAAAAAAAAAAAAAAAAAAAAAAAGTATTATGACACACAGAAGAAAACAGAATTAAACATTCACATAGAACACGAATGCTTAGTTCAATACTTTGTCTAATAGCCCTTGACTCCAATTAAGAAATGAAGGCATTTTTGTATTGCATTTATGTACTTCTGGCAAGGGCTGACGTCCATTCGAGCACACTCATATTGGATGCATGCAATCAATTCTCTTCTGTTGGGGAGTTGACGTATCCGTACTTTTTCCTTCAGATCACACAACAGTTCTCTATCGGATGTAATCCGGTGATTGACAGTGGAGTTTCGAGGAAGTTAGAAGTTTGGTAGAGGATCCACTGTCGAGCATAATATGCTCTGTGTTTGGGATAGTTATCTTTTCGGAACATCCAACTGTCGCCAAACCCAAGTTTCTGTGCACNGAACACTCATATTGGATGCATGCAATCAATTATCTTCTGTTGGGGAGTTGACGTATCCGTACTTTTTCCTTCAGATCACACAACAGTTCTCTATCGGATGTAATCCGGTGATTGACAGTGGAGTTTCGAGGAAGTAAGAAGTTTGGTAGAGGATCCACTGTCGAGCATAATATGCTCTGTGTTTGGGATAGTTATCTTTTCGGAACATCCAACTGTCGCCAAACCCAAGTTTCTGTGCACTTTCTTTAGATTGGCCTTTCGTATAGTTAAATACTTCTTACGGTTCATGATGCAGTCGCTAACATCAATATGATCCATCCCATTAGCATTCACACAACCCCAAACCATAACTGAGATTCCTCCATATTTCACAGTTTGGAGCAATATTCTGTTTTATGAAAGCTTCATTCGTCTTTCTCCATACACGCTGAAAACAATAATTTATATACAGGTTTATCTTGGGCACATCTGAGAAAATAACCTTTCGCCAAAATTCCAAGGGTTCATTTTGGTACATTTTAGCAAACAATACCGGTTTATTCCTGTTTTCTTCCGGTATATATGGAATTTTTCTAGCTATACATGCTCGGAATTCAGATTTTTAAATTGAATATCCGACTCTTTGATGTGTAACATTCAATTAAGTCCTAAGCGATTGAAATTGCCAACTCCTTACCAATTATTGTTTATTATTGGGTTTACCTTCACAGATCGAAAAACGTGGTTTACTTCGCGGGCAGACAGTTTCCTTGGCCGGTTTCATCGTGATTTATTTCGGAGTAAATGTTCTGTTGTAAGTTTCTTTATTATTTACCCAACAGTAGATGGTGGCGTCCTGACAATGATGCCAATTTCTCGTTAACTCTTACCTTTATTATGCAATTTTATGCTTTCTTTTCTTTCTTCGAATGTAGTTTCTCTATTTTTCTTCCCCATTCCTTGTGATGCGTTAAAGTGATGTGTACTGATTCATTACACTATACAGACTGCCCTCAGCGGCTCTAATAAGCACAAGACAGTATGCCGCATTTGTTAACAGGTTCGAACAGGGCTGTCCAAATACTTATTTTGTGCTCAATTACCGCTAACATGTTGTGTGTAATTCTGTTTAAAGCTAAACGTGTGATGAAACGAAACCACAAAGAGGGTACTTGAAGAGCATACTAACATAATCAAAATAAGGAGAATGTGTCCTACAGGGGACATATTTTACGTATGCTATAGACATGTTTCTCTCTTCTTTGGATGTGCCCAAATACTTTTTTTACTAACTGTATGTGACTGGTGGATGCAACATTTGACACGCAGCAAGGGGCTGTTGCTGTGCAGCTCGCAGAGCCTATTTTATATATATATAACTCACAAGAAGTTTGCAATATTATGAGATACGGCAGTAGGGGTGGTAGGCGTTGTTGCAGTTCTTTTGTGATCAACAGAGAGCGCACGAACATGCCTGGGACAAGTTGAAAACATCAGTTTATAATCGTCCACAACCTCCAGAAACACTTACAGATCTCATAAGAGCTATCCAGATAGAATCGGACCTTCGTCCGGTATATGACAGCAACACATTGATTACAAGCATGCCAAGGCATGTAAGGGACCTGTACAATGCACAAGGAAGCCATACTCGGTACTAAACTGCAGTGGGAAGGAAGACACCTTCCCAAGTAAGAAACACCATTAAGTTCAATTTGTTGTTCTTTCGTGTTTATTTGTCTGTAATATTGGAAAATTGCTTATGATTACTCGGAACGTACTGAAATAGGACTGGAGTTAGACAATCCAGTTCAATCGGCAAGGTGGGCTGGAGTATAGGTCCATATGGAAAATTTACTCTAAATACTTATAATACGAAACGATCGCCATGTTTTATTCACAAAGCGCAGATGTTTCCGTGCCATTTTAACAGTTAAGTCCAGATTTTAATTTTTACTACAAACAATGCAATATTTCCTTATTCAGTCTACATTCAGTCCAAGTCTGTCCATTCCATGTTCAGCCCTGCCTTGAATTTCACTCTAAACGATGTATATCTCTCGCAGTAGACGGGCAATCACCGCGGTAATGGCTACAAATGTTGTCAAGATTATTCCAGCTGGTCAACCAGACCATCCATCATTTTTTTTACACAGGATGGCCTAATTGTCAAATGCGCCTCGAAAAGATTATGTTGCTATAATTTTCGACAAAACACCTAGTACTTCTAAAGTGACCAAGCCCGTGAAGATAACCACTGAAGTCGCGTCTATTAAGCTTTGATGACCAAAATCCAATCCCCGATTATTGGGACAAAAAAAAAAACAGTTTTCTTTAAGACAACAAGTCTTTCAAAGATTTCCCATCAGAATTAATTCTATCCACCTCAGAGTACAGCACTGCCCCAGGATACTTATTTGCAGCCAATGGGGATTTTATGGTTCGTACAGTATATGTGGAATTTTTATCTTTCGTCTGTTTTACCCCAGAATCAATGTGACTGTTAACTTTCGGGGAAGGTTACAAGATAGTGCAGTGTGGCCAAGAAATTAAGCTACAACATATACAACTACAATATATTTTTGATACTATAACATATTTTTTGTCAAGCCCTATTCAAGATGATAAATACTTACCAAATATAAGTCGTCTACAGTGACGAGAATATTAACAACTCGATTTAAAAGAAAAAATCAGTTAGTTGGTAAATCGAGAAAATTCTCTTATGTACGGTGCAGCGGATTCTGTAAAACTTTGATGTAATAAGAGGTGGAGAAATAAAGGGGATTCGAGCCCGCGCCTAGAGTGCTTGGCGATCTTTACTTTGCATCTAACGTCCTACCAAATACTCTATTTTAACATGCCTGACTGTGTTTCATATTATGAGTACTACATACAAAATAACGACAAATTGGAGTGTTCTTTCGTTATGTGGACATACTTTATGATCTAGAAATATATGCATATTTGCAACACACAAATTGTTTTGCAAGGTTTGAAAGCTCTTAAGTTATATTTAGTTCTCATAGTCCGTATGGTGTGGTGATTTCATATATTTACTTATATCTCGAGAACTAAGCTTCTTACACCAAAATGCTTGAAATTTGCACCGCCACCCTAATAATCCCCTCCCCCGCACAAAAATTATATTCTACAACATATGTTTCAATAATAAAAAATATTTTCATTGGAATTTGACACTTATGTTAGAGGCACACAAGGCCGAGTTTGTTATTTTACTGGTATCTTGTAAACATGCATCCCGGGTCAAAATGTTTTTTATTTAATTTTTACCCTAATGTTGGTTCGTCTAATATGGTAGGCTAAGTTAGTAAGGCAATTCAATATGAGGATCACTGAGTTCATCTCGTGGTCACTTTTTGTTGTGTTTGTCTTGTTATAAGCTGTAAAGTAAGCACTTTTGAAGTCCTAGTCACTTTTTCCATTCAGTCTTTTTTAAATCTTTAACCACCTTTTTAAAACAAATATTTTGCCATGTAAGTAATAAACACAGTGTGCATATTCCACCGCACTCGGAAGTTAACGTCTAATGCTAAAATATAATATATTTTTTTACTATTATTTCAAATGAGAGGGCTTTTAAAAGTGCTCACTTAAAACGTGAATAGCTTATTCAATTGAAGGGGTTGGTACAACACACAGTCAAGTACATTTATTAAAACTATTCAGGAGAAGAAAAAACGTTTTGCAAATTATCATAATAATTTATTGATATTCTTTGAACACAGTTGGAAAGGGAGTGCATAAAACAAAGATTAAGCATAACAATCTCATATTTTATTTTAAATATTAAAAACACACATAAACAACACAAAAAACTATGCATATAACTATTTATTGCACTGAAAACATTTCGCGTATGTTTATAAACGCATATGATATTGTAAAAGTGGTTTCTATTATGTAACAGTAAGTTTTATAGATTTATAACAACCCAATTACATAGTAATTTATAATTTGCAGTCAATATAGCTTATGTTTTATATTCGAAATAAGTTTACACAAATGTATTATAACCTTTGTTCACGGAGGTTTATTATAACTATGCGAAAGCCGTACCAACCATATCATTTCTAGATATATACGTAAAATCTGGGTAATGTATAATAGTGTTCATCATTGTTTCTGTCAGTATCATAAAAAAAATATTCATCAACAAGTAACATATGTCTATTCAACATAAAAACTGTAACCCCTGTTCACTTGTCAAATTCATACTCCTTTCCGTCTCTTCTCTTCAGGTTCTTGTAGAAAGGGAAATATACTGGAGAAATATATTTCTGAGCAAGCTTCATCACATCATCGTATTTTAGAGTATTTAGTGGAAGACTTGTACCATATGTATGCTGTGCTTGAAGTGCATCATCTCCTAGAGGAACTATCAACATTTTTCAATAATCATTGTCACTTTCGACAAAAGCGTGGCTTTCACTGACAATAAATTCATCTGGATATTTTTCATCATAGATCACCTTGTATTTTGATATTGAGAACTGCCTTATCTTGTATGCTGCACCTTTCTTAAAATATGGTTGAAGATTCGTTTTCAGATCCAGCTCATCGTCCTGTGAAACACGGTGAACATGAAAGTCTCTCCCACACCCCTCTACCACTTCATGCTCTGCTCAGGTGCATATACCACCTCCTTCCTCTTGGTCCCAAGGCAAAAAGCTATGACCACGTTCAGGTAAATGCTAACCTAGTCTGGACAAAAAAATTTCGATTCACCAGGAACAAAACAAACAGGAACCAAACCATTAGACTGTTCTTATTCTGTCCTGCACAGTTATAAGTAAAAAAAGTACAAAGTACGCACATCTTTACTTAACTTATTTTCAATATAATGTTTCAAAAATAACATTGTCTCTTTTGATCCTTTACAAGCTGTGGTCTCATTATACATATAGAAGTCTCTGATATTATTTGAGCATGCATGAAACCCAAGATTGTAAACCCATACTTATCTTGCGTAAAATAATTAACTTGTTGTGAGAAGTGGAACTGGCAAATTTTGTTGATACTCAAAACACAATGTTTAGACTATTCCTTGAGAGAGATTATTTTTCTTTTAAGTCATCATAAAATGCATCAGCCTTTCTTAGGTGTACTTCCTGCTGGGTTGCAAGCACTCTGGCGTTCATTGACTGCTTTACAGGAATTCAGCTGAATTTTTAAAGAGTCACACATATGACATGTACGTATATATGTACATGATGTTCCAAAGGAGAGATTAAATGATCTATTAAATAATCTGTTGTAATGATCGTACGTCACATGTGGCTTATAGTCCTTGTTGGTCTTCATTAACAAAAACATTTCTGGTTCATGTTTCTCCAAGTACATCGTCCACATTCTTTTGATATTTAATTCAGATGATAGATACTTCCGTCTTGGCTCCTGCCTACTGTAATGTGAAGAACGACGAGGGAAGGATCTATTGTGGTCCTCAATTCGCTTGTTGATCTCATCCGTGATTTATGTGGCCTGTTCGAATGTCGCCCCTGTTGATCAACACGTTGAGAAACATTAGTAGCAGCATGAAAGACAAGCTTATGAACTCTGCACTTGTCAAAAGCATGTAAGTTGCAAAATGACGTCTTACTAACCACCACCATTTTGAGCCAACGTGGATCTACAAAAAAATAAGTAAAATGAAGTTAGTAGCGGTCTATATACTGAGTCACAGATTCTATTAAAACTACTTACAAATAAATACACATTTGTGCCGCTTTTGCTGTAATGTTCGTAGAAATAATTCCAATGATATACATAAGTTCAAGGGAAAGCGAAAAATAAATAAAACTGAAAATATAGATATAGGTGTTAATACTACCTGTTGTGTTCACTCTACAGCAGTATGTTACAAGTAGCTCAGTGAATGTGTCAGACTTCTATGCGAGCGATATGTGTTCAAATCTCTGTGGTGTAGTACTTTTTTTTTCAATTTTACTAAATAAATCATGTATTACGAACCAATATAACGCTAACATAGTAAAAATTAAGATTATTTTACTTAATGGTTTATGAAAACATGTTCGCCAAATAAGCATTTATTTCTGTGCAACAAAAGTAATATTGTTTCAAACAACCAAACTGATTTATTTGTGTGAAACAACACTGTGTGTGTGTGTGTGTGTGTTGCAACAACCAAATCATATAAAACAAATAAATACCAAACCATACATTTGTTTGCAAGCGTTGAAATAAATAATTTGGTTGTTTCAAACACATTTTTGTGTTTGAAACCTTTTTGGTTTCAAACACAAACCTTTTTGTCAATATACCCTGTTCTTTACCCTTGCTTCATTTACCAACGAGCTAGAGAATGATAATAGTGCAATGAAAGATATGTAAAATAAGAAATAAAGATATCATCTGCCTACCTTATAGAAGTAACTGTAGGACTTATTTTGTTGCTTGGGTTCAGCTGCAGAACGTGTCTCAGGATCATCTTCACATTCCGTCTCACCAGGGTCAACAATTAGTGGTTCTGTTTGATCTCCTGAGAAGCAGTAACAATAAACATACAGAATTAAATAAACTGTTTTATAAATTTATGATACTTTTTTATTTACTATATTTATTTTAGTTATATCTCCCTACCTTGAAATCTTTCTTAGGTGTATTAGACCACTTAAATAGCTGTCTTGAGCGATTTTTTCCCCAATGTCACGGAATTGTGTGTAGATAGAATATCTTTCTTCATCTGTCAACTTGCTGTAGCACAAACGTTTACATGCACAAGTTGAGCCTTGCTTCTTAGCCGTAACATTTTTTCCTCTGGCGGTAATATATGATTCGCCACGAGCACAGGCTCTTTTACACACATTTCTCTTCCATTTGTCGGGATTTCTTTGACTATTCTTGCCTATCACGACAGTATTTGTACCGGAATCACTATCCGAAACGTCCAATTTTAGGATCACAGTACATAACCAATACACCGAAACAAGTATAAAATGAGAAAAAATAATTTCTTTTATTACAGTGTACATGTGCACACTCTATTGGTACTATCTATTACTAAATTGCGTTGGTTTCTAAGAGTTCGGTGAAATGGCGCCTTTTACACGTCCACTCTACCATTAGTAACTGTAACTAACTAGCAAGTGGTTCTGAAAAGAATGAAGAGATGGCACTGATTACGGCTGTCCGTCTAACGCAATAGCATCTCTATTCAGGGCAACAGTCATGATAAACAAATGACTGTATGTTTTCGAAGCAACAAACAGTTATTTTAAATAAAGCTCTATCTCCACTTGTAACCACGGAAAACGACTCTATGTTGCGACAAAAGGCGCGTCTTAACCAGGAAATAAAACAAACACAAAATTTTTTTTAATGAAAAAGTGTCACTTGACAATTTTTGCATTAACCCCTTCAATTACTTTGGCATAGGTATGCCAAGTGGGTACATGTAAATATAATTTTAATGTGTGACAAATTATTTATATAACCTCGTAACGTTACTTCCTACAGTTTTTAATTGGAACTATACATTATTTGATGCGAATAAACATAACCTATACAGATGGAAAAAAAAACCTATCCTCCTCCTCCTCCCTATCTCCTCATACATACCTAAAACATAAAAACATTTTAAATTTAATCAAATAAATCATGATTAATTACATCAGAATAAAAATGAGAGCATATGTACTGAGGTGGCAGTTATATGTTTATCATATAAGTTTCGCCGAGACTTATCCACCTCAAGGCACATACTATTTTAATAAAATTAAATACGAAATATTTTCCGAATGATGGTAATTGACGACGACGAGTCATGAAGGTGTTGAAACGAAGTAACAGAAGGGCATACTTCAAGTGGTGGAGTTTACCTGCCCGCTTCAATTCCTGGGTCGCTGAAGCGGACATCGAGAGGTGAACTCGCCGTGGAAGAGGACGATGTATATAAAGATTTTTATTCAAGGGCAAATGCATTTCCACATGTCATTTTAAATAAATTTTTAAAAAATATGCTGTTTTTTATATGTATTTTTAAAGATTTACCTTAAAATTTTAAATATTATTAGTAAAATGGTAAATAATTTATGTTTCGAGTCGCCAAAAAATGGAAATGGAAGACATGGGAGCTCTCAGGTGGTAGATACTTCAAAGAACATAAATAACTAGCAAACTCTATAGTGCCCAATACTGGCCGAATATGTGTTAAAGTCGTAATTTAGTGGCCAATGGGCAGATACGATTGATTGGTATGGGTGGAATGATAATTTTTAAGTAAAGTCAATGATTCATTTTTGTAGAGGGATGGGTGAGGCGTTGATGGTGGAGGGGTGCTCAAGGGAAGTAGGTATAATATGAAATGTTACTAGATTTTTATA
Source organism: Clitarchus hookeri (assembly GCA_002778355.1). NCBI lineage: Eukaryota > Metazoa > Arthropoda > Insecta > Phasmatodea > Phasmatidae > Clitarchus > Clitarchus hookeri. Next base: position 827,655 of record NQII01000465.1, on the reverse strand, counting down.
AGATTGTTCTTAGATTTTTGCGATTTTTTTATTTGTAAGGGGGCGGAGAGGAGGGAGATGAGGGCGGTGGGATGGGTGTGAGGTTAACGTTGTTTGTTCTTCGATTTTTTAGAATCTATTTTTTGCTATTTTTTTCTAACAATTGCCAGGAGGTGGATAGTGGACAGGGGGTGAGGTGAGTGTGGTGGGATGAGCGGGTGGTAGGTTAGGGTAACATTGCATGTTCTTCGATTTTTTAGAAATTGTGTAGATTTATTGCGACTTTGCTCGATTTTTTATGATTAGGGGAAGGAGAGAGGGTGAGATGAGCGTAGTGGGGTGAGCTAGGGGTAGGGTAACATTACATGTTCTTCGATTTTTTAGAATTTTTTTACATTTTTCACGATTTTTAACTTTAAGGGTCACAGGGGTCAAGTTCATGGGTCAAGGTCATAGGTAATGTGCCAATGTATTAGGTCAAGGTCAATGGTTAAAGCCATGAGTCTAGAAGTGCCTGAGTTGTTGAAGGGGTTAGGAGTAGTGAAGGGTATGGTGGTAAGAGGATAGGTAGTGGGTTTTAATTTTATATAATTTTTTATTAAAATAATTTTTTTGAAATATATTTTATCATAATTATTTTACTAAAACACTTTCTAGGAACGACAGGGGGAAGAACACCCGACATTGCTGCCCTGGCTGTGAAGCCTACCAATATGGCGGACTGCACCAACCAACATGGCCACCCTGGCAGTGACGCCTACCAAGATGATGGACTGCACCGACCAACATAGCCGCTGGCCGCACCTACCAAGAAGGCGGATGGATTAGGATTCTATCCCTGAACCCTGCGCCAAAAGGAACTTTATCATACTACTATTATTTATGTTATTTTTAAAAAAAATTACAATTTTCTAATTTTCATTTTTTTTAAATTTACATTTTTTAATTTTCTAGAAATGTATTATATTTTTTTGATATGTTTACGATTATTTCGGGTTCGTGTTGGCCTCGTGTCAAAGGTCAAAGTGGCAGATATCCAATATGGCGTCCAAGATGGCGGTCGGGGTCAATAATGCAATTTAATCCCCGATGTTTTGGGAATTATTTTACCATTTTTGTGATTTTCCGGTTTTAAGGTCACATAGCGTTAAAGTCAAAGTCACGGAAATCTAAAATGGCAGTCTGGTTCGTTAATCTTTTACGAATTGATGGGATTTTTGTCGATTTTTAGACGTCAGACTACCGGATGTCAAGGTCAACCCGGGTTAAGATCAAGAGCATAGAAATCCAACACGGCGACTGAGTTTATTATTTAATCCCCCCACGGCCCTGTTTGTTTTAAGTTTTTTCCGTTCTCAATTATTTGGGGTTCAAGGTCTTTCCAATGTCAAGGGGCCACGATTATGGGCACAGTGTCAAGGTCACACGCATTGAAGATGGCAGCCGGGTGACGTCACAACATGGTGGTCAGTCGGCGTCGGGCTTCGAGCCACGATCCCGTTGCCTTAGACTCGTCTACATAATTATATTCATGCGTGGTAATATCTATAGCTACATTAAACAATATAAATTGTAGCTTTAAAAGTAGAAATAAACGGTTAGAAATAAGTACTTTAGTTGTGAATGAAATAACAAATAAAACATAATTAAATTTTGTATGATAGTTACAAAACTTAGCAACATAGACTAAATGAGAGATGTATTTAAGAATTATACACGAAAGAGCCTGCAACCTTGTTCTTCCATTCAAGAACAACAGCTAGCTGTCTTATCGATCCTTTGCAAAGGAGACAAATGCGTAAAGTAAAACAAAGTCCTAAAAGTAAAATGCTTCATTTATATTTAACATGAAGTCTACAGTTACTAATTAGATTTATACTGCGAAATTCACTATCGCTTATACCGTTGTTTCACCAACATCAGGTTAAAAATCTAATAAAGACATCTTACAGATGTAAGTGAAAATCAATTCTCAAAGAGAAAGACAAGCACACCACGCAATGGATCAATGCAGTGAAGGTATCAACATGAAACCTAGTGAATGAGGGATGGGAACGAAGAAGTGATCCACACCAGAGGAGGTTACAGCGTGGCGAAGGCTCCGCGCAGGCACCGGCATACCATCGACAATGTTGTCGCTTGAAGTCACGACTTTCGTGTTCAGTTTCCTCACACATTTCGAAGACGGTTCTGGGCACGCTTTAGTTATCCCTTAAGGTCGTTCCGCAATCTCACAGAACAAGTGAGGAACACCGCATGGTGTCACGTTTTAGAGGGGAGCACAAGTGAACGGCCACAGCTTGGAGTTGAGTTGAGAGATTTGGGCAGCTCTTAACAACGAGGTCTTGAGAGCCGGTGAGGGTGAAATGAGGTAAGAATGGGGCACCACCGGAATGCAAGGGCAGGGGAAACATGATATCCCCGAGAAAAATCGTGACCAGCGGCATCGTTCGGCACGATTCCCACTTGTGAAAATCCATAAGTGACCCGGCCGGGGATTGAACCCGGTTCGCCGTGGTGGGAGGCAAGCAATCTAACCGCTCAGCAACCGCGGCTCCACCACAGCTTGGAAACAAGTTGGTCGTCAACTACTTTAGGTAGGGTATATCATTCACGAAGGGCACTACATCACACAGTTCTTCCTTGGGTCTTCTTGCTTCGTTCCCTCTTTTTCTGTGTTTTAATATTGTTTGTTAGGGTTTCACTTCATTAAACTAAGCTAAGATCGACTAGGTCCACTGATTATAGTGGGGCCTGTTTCACCCGGTTACACATTCAGTGCTCATACATTCTGGTGTCAGGAAATGGCCTCTCCTCCACATGCGAACGCTTTAGCTATCGTGGATACTAAACTATTCCATGGGTTGAGGGTCCTGCTTACATAACATATCAAGGTTAAAAATAGGCGATAACCAAAAGACAGAAGTCGAGAAATGTACACAAGGACTTTCAGTAGTGAAAATGTGATTTCAGCTAAACAATAATTTCACACAATATAGAGGTAGGGCGCGCATATCAATGGAGAAACACTGTACTCATGGCGTTGAGGAGATGTGATATGTGGTGTTGTATTGTTGTCAAATGATTGGTAGTATTCAGAAGAAAGCCATTTAGCGCATGTTCCATCAACAAAATCAGACTAAAGTATAGAGAATTTCGCCACCTATATTCTCCGTTTAATTTATACTCTTAATTGATTCACTCAATAAATACACGAGAATGTCACTTGATTATGTTATATACATAACTAAAGAATATATAACTAAAAAACATAATTTTTGACACTCGATATTCCGAGAGAATAGAATTGATGTAACATTAATGTAAGTAATTAATTGTGTTTTTAGATACACAAACAGTGACGATCACAAGTGTTCATACGTCCTGCTCTTTTCACGAAGTACGTACAATAAGTAATTATGTTGACACACACATATGCTGCAATTTTGTATTCCATTCCATCAAATACAACAAATAAACAACAATCCTCATACAAGAAACAAAACAATATATTACACAAATGTAAATAAACGCACATTGTCAGAATCTGAATTATTCATGTACCTTCGTACGAAGAACATAAGTTTTCGTACATCAACATAAACAACAAAAATTCTCTATTTAATATTTAGTATGCCGTATCTTTTTCTTCAGAACATTTCTGAGACGCGCTGGCATTAACTTTACTAAAGTTTGGGTGACACTGGGAGGGATATTGTTCCACTCATGAATGATTATCTCCTTCAAGTCCAGTGTACTCGAAATATGTTTTCGTAGCTTTTTGTATAAATATACCCAAAGATATTCTGTTGGGTTTATGTCTGGGATTTGGGGTGGAGTTTCTATTACACGAGGACAATTATAAGTCGCCACATTCATGTTGCGTAGGATTTATGCTTAGGATCATTATCCTGGTAAAATTCAAATTTAAATGTATTACATCAAGTTTTATGGTACTTTGTCGCCAATTCTGTTTCAACAGGTCAATATTTTTATATTGATCCAATAGTCATTCTATAAACGCCAGTTCACCAACACGTTTACTCTCATGCACCCCCACACCATAACGGAACACCCACCACGATTGACGGTAGGACGAAGATGTTGGGATTCATCTTTTCATTAGTTTTTCTCCACACTTTTGGCGGACCGTCATTACCGAAAATGATGAATTTACTCTCATATGCAAATATTACATCAGTCCAGCAACCATTGTTATGCTGTAAATATATATTCGCGAAGTTAAATCTCTTCCTCTGATTACATTTGCGTATGTACGGTTTCTTCCGCGTTGTTCTTGCGTTATAGCCACTATTCTTGAACACTTTTCTCACTGTCAAAGGTGACGCACTGACTTTGAAAGTATTTCGCAGGTCCCTTGCAATAGCGCATGCACTGGAAAAAGGTCTCTGACGAATATGTTTCACGATATATCTTTCGTGAAAGTACTTTGGCCGTCCTTTCCTTGGTTTGTCCGTCAGTATGTTTGTAATTTATGTCGTTTTACGATACAATGCAGAGTCGCCTAGAGGGGAAGTACTACGAGAATCATATGAGGGTATGAAAACATTTGTTACTAGTAACGGTGTGTATGAATTCTTTTGGATTTTATTATGTGTCAGTGTTTGCACGATGTTCTAATAGGTCTTTGTATGTAGGCCTATATACTATACGCATTTCTCAAACCTACAATTTACTGAACCGATACACAATGCTTGATTCGCTTTGATGTATTTTCAAAACTTCTTGTAAAATGCCTGTGGGGTATACAGAACGGCGTCGTGTATGTAAAATATTGAACAGTACTGTAATTGTACGCCTGTTGTAAGTCAAAATTACGACAGCGAGAACAGAAGAAGGCTTATGCATAGACGACGTTTATTTAATTTAAAAGTTATGAAATAGTTAAGAACTGTTCTTCATCCAGAAAATTATGCACAAAATATTATTGACTCTAGTCGTCTATGTTCTCTATAATTACGGTCTACTGTAATGGTCGTGGGGAAAACACTTTGAAGAAAAAGTAGAGGTATTCCATGGTAAAATTTATCATGTAAGCTCAACATAGTAAAAACGTATCACACCAATCACTGATACAAATGACAAGTTCCCAACAAATTTATTTTTCTTATGACTGTGGCATGAGTTCTTGCTGGGAATGTACCTTAATGTACGTTTTACAATATCTTAGAAAACTGCCAAGGATTGGATTAGATGACGAGGCATACTCCTTTTCTGCATTTGACTCCGAATTCTGACAAACTAGGTATCATAAAATTCATTACCATTATCTTATGACACATAACTTTCAGTTTATGGATAGATGCTCTCCCCTAGCATCAGATGAGGATTAACATAGTCGGCGATGAAATCATTTGCTCAAAATGTAGCAACTTCATTTTTTTTCATGACCTACAAGTTTCAATTTGACTTACGAATCTTTTGCACCTGACGCCTAAAATTGTCCTTTATACTTTTCACTTTCTTGCTTGAGACACTGATAATAATTCAAACTCACTATGCTGTAATACGTATGGAATAAAATTACACACATTTACTCGTACCTATTACTTAAATGTAACGTGTAAAACTCGTATTCATTAATATCGGTAATAGAAATTAGTAACTAAGAACCTATTTAATTATCAAGACAAAATAACAGACAAGGAAGAACAATTAAAAATAGTGCAATGGTCAATAAAAAAAAATTATTTGCTGTCACAGAAATCGTTACTTGGCCACAGGTTCGTCATACCATTTCCTGGCATTTCTATCTACAACTAGCAGAACTACACGGCGTTGTCCCGGTATAACGGCTCGTTTTAGGGTTTCGGACCTAATTGGGGCCCGGAGATTCACGAACCTGTTTTAGAGGTTTCCGGCCCAAAAAGGGGCCGGAGCCCATTTTGGCATATAAAGTATTTTAAGTTGGGAACGATATAGAATTTAAATCCAAGACCCCGTTTTGGGTCTAAGGGGGAGGAGGTTTTCGGGCCCAATGAGGTCCGGAGCCCATTTTGACTTACACAATATTTTAAGTTGGGTACTGAAACGTATCCCTTACAAATTTGGTTCAGATCCATAGTAGGGTGGATAATTTATAAATACCAGCCAATTTGTGGGGTTTTGGGGGTTTAGGGCCCAGTAAGGGGAAGGGGTGCCCATTTTAGTCAACAAAGTATTTTAAGTTGGTTACTGAAGGACATACCTGCCAAATTGTAGGTCCATAGAACGGTGTAGAAATGAAATACACTACTCCGTTTGAGAGGTTTTGGGGTTTTAGGGCCTAATAGGAGGCCGGGGTCTAATTTAGCCCACACAGTATTTAAGTTATTAACTGAAAAATATCCTGGGAAAATTTGGTCTCGATACATAGAATGGTGTAGAATGGCGATACACGACCCTGTTTTAGGGAGTTCGGGGTTTTCTTACCTAATGGGGGTTCGTAGACCAATTTGGCCTACAAAGTATCTAAGATGGGTACTGAAGTGCATCCCTCTCAAGTTTAGCCCAAATCGGCTGAACGGTGTAGAATTGAGATACACGGTCTCGTTTTAGGGTTTTCGGGACTGTTGAGCCCAGTGGGGGCCCGTAGCCCATTTTGACCTGGGACACAATATTTGAAGTTGGGTACTGAAAGATATGTCTATCCAAATTTGGTTAGGATCTGGAGAACGGTGTAGAATTGTACATGAAACGTGCATACATAATTACACACATACATACACTGGCACACATCGATGCATACACATACATACACTTTAAGACATTCGCAAATTTACCATATCAGTGTGTGCAAATAGTGAAAAAGTGCGTATGGTAAATGATTTTTCCATACACACATGGTAGCGTTCCTGCATTCACTGACAGAAGGGTCAAATGCGTAGGGAATTGCCCAAATTTGTATAGTAGCGATGTTAAATATTCCTATATTTGCAGCCTGATGTGTGGTATTATTCCATACTATGTATAGGTTAAAAACTTCCATTAGAGTTGAGGAAGTTTACCAACAACATGTTTTACGTTTACATATATGCACACACACGCACATACATCCAAACGTCGACATATATATACACACACAGGATGATCCACCTAATGTGAACACTGCCAAAATTTCCGGTAGCACTGACCTTACTGGGGAACGGGGCAGGGAAAGCGATACTGGACAAAGGAGAGCACCACAGCGGAGGGAAGATGGGCAATGTGAGTGAGAGTCTGCAATCAATACATTACATTTTATTCATATACCAACGTTATTCAGGATATTTGTTTCCTAGTCATTAACTGTACCGAGTAACGAGTGCATATGGATACACAACAAAAATAATTGTATCCACATGCATAGTACAAAATAGCACAGTTATGGTTGAGACACTTCACATTAGATCTTTTCACAGCATGTGCTTGGTGTGTTTACAATCGACAGAAATACACGTCTGTAAAAGCACATGTAGCGAGCGACGAGTAGCCTGATATGTTTCTGGCGTAATGCCTCTGCAAGCTGCCACAATGCATTCCTGCATGTCTTTTGGCGTCGTAGGAACCGTGTTTACACCCTATCTTACAGTGTTCCCCACAGGAAAAAATGAAGAGGTGTGAGGTCGGTGGAGCGAGCTGGTCATCTTACAACACCAGCACGCCCTAACCACCGGTTTGGAAACGGTTCATTTCACACTTGCTTCGCCACCAAAGCAAAATGCCTAGGATAACCATCATGCTGAAACCACATATCACGTCGAATGTCGAGCGGTATGTATTCCAGAAGTGATGGTATATCTGAGGAAATCGACGTATTAACAGTCGGTCATTGTCCCTTGAATGAAGTATGGCCCTGTGACATCTCCAACGATTCAACTCCACATGTTCTCTTTCCACTTCGCTGGTGCTCCACGTGCCGGGCCCATCGCGTATTCTCCGTCACCCAGTAGTACATGTTTCGTAAATTTACGAGGCCATGGTTTGTGAAGGTTGCTTCATCGGTAAATAGTATGTTCTTCAGAAAATTGCTGTCATCCCTTACAGACATCAGAACAAACCTACAAAACTGAACACGCTGCTGGGAATCACATTCATGTACGATGTAATGCCTGATAAAGAGCCATGTGATATGGATAGAATTTCTGTTGGTGCAGTATCAGTAACACACTTGTTTTACTTATTCCTATGAACCTAGAAAGTTCTCGCGTACCCANTATCGCGTACCCATGTGGGGGTTCGCATCGACACGTGCCAACACATCGTGTTGATGTGTCTCGCCCGTAGCAGTCTTTCGTCACACTCGTGTTGTGGAATTCCAATCACTTCGCGACAAGAGATGTGCAAATTCTTCGAATCTTTTGCTNTCTTTCGTCACACTCGTGTTGTGGAATTCCAATCACTTCGCGACAAGAGATGTGCAAATTCTTCGAATCTTTTGCTGTGAGATGGGCGTCCGATTAGGATACCTTTCACCATATATTTGGACATCTTGCTTGTCATTTCTGCCATACTCACCGTAAATAAGTAGAGCGTCCAGTTTTTCCTCATTCGTGAAATTATTGTGTAAGTACAGCCACACACTGCAATACCACTTACCATAACAGATTACAGGGACTGGTGCTGCGATGCTATTAGGAAGCGGTCCCGCCAGGATGAGTCACGGCGCGTGTTGCTTGCTTACAGCTGTGCGTACAGGTCCACTGCACCATGCTACCTGCCCACTTACCTTAATCATATTTGCACATTATTTCTTGGAGTTTCTGTGTTGCTTTCCATTGCATAAGCTATATCACTGAATTCCTCTTTGCACGTACTTTCAGATGCCGTTGAAATAAATGTATGTTCCAGGGTAAAAATCATATGTGGTTAAATTGTTTCCGTCCATACGCGTGTTACGAGGAGATATGAGCCTGTGAAAATTGAGTTTTGAAAATGTATTTTCGCTGAATGTCTTGTACTTTCTGCCAGTTGTAGGGATGGCAGTGATTTACCTATAATACGCCCCACACGGTTGAATGGTACATGCCCATTTGGCGCTCTATGGAGCGTGTACGTACAAGTAGAGGGTATGTCGTTGATGTGCTGACGTATCACTTCCTCAAGCCGAACAGCGCGCACAGACCGAGGACGGCCAGCATTACGCNGTTGATGTGCTGACGTATCACTTCCTCAAGCCGAACAGCGCGCACAGACCGAGGACGGCCAGCATTACGCATGTGTGTCTGCAACAAGGGAAGTTTAAGTCACCTTTTTGCTGCGGATGTAGGCGTTGTATAAGGCAACCCAANCGCATGTGTGTCTGCAACAAGGGAAGTTTAAGTCACCTTTTTGCTGCGGATGTAGGCGTTGTATAAGGCAACCCAAGTTTCATAGGCTTTTATCTCCATTAATATTCCGTTTAGGTATACTCGTAGTTTGGGCGTTAAATTTCCGAACATAGTGTATATCTGTCTCTGTGTGTGTGTGTGTGTGTGTGTCGCGCGTGCGTGCGTGCGCTGTCTATTTCCACCACATAATACATAAAGAAGGTAATAATGGACTACTACTGTGCTCGTCANTGTGCGTGCGTGCGCTGTCTATTTCCACCACATAATACATAAAGAAGGTAATAATGGACTACTACTGTGCTCGTCAAGGATATACTGTCTAATTAAAATTCCCGTGATCTGAAATTCACGCTATGTCAATGATTTTAAGTATTTTTCTATAGTTTTAAACACTAAAGTGGGAGGAAGAGGCGAAAGAAGAGATTACACATTCATTAGCTTAAGTATGAATGGGCTGTTAAAAGCATTACCAGAACATCAGGAGCTACCATTTGCATATAACAAATCTGCTAAATGTTTTGAAGTTAATGGGCTACAAATAAAACACATTGAAGCCGTGCTACAATAAAAACCTGAAGCCACATAAAATAACTTCAATTCACGTTCTCTTCAGTTAGAAAGTGCACCGAATATGCAAATGGTTCTTTATATGAAATGGCNTAAAATAACTTCAATTCACGTTCTCTTCAGTTAGAAAGTGCACCGAATATGCAAATGGTTCTTTATATGAAATGGCAGTTCTTCTTAAGAAAGATATTGAAACTACTCGCAACAAATCATTTGTACTATAAAGTTATTAACAAAGCATTCTTCGCAACAGTGAAAGATACGAGCAGGATGATAATGACCTTCACTGCAGTATTGTAAGGGTTTACATGAAACAGGGAAATGGCACAACTGATAGCACCTACACCTCTGGTGGCAGACAAAATCATTGACCTACTAACAGGACCAAGAATGTAAGATCATGTTTACAGATTATTTATACAAGTACCAATAGTATAGTTTCTTATTAGACGATTACGTAGATATTATTACTTGCTACCCTCAAGCGGTTTATCCATGCATTGGAAACATTGTATTGTACACATTAAAAACACTGTATAAAACAGACACTTGAGTAAAAAATGTCAGTGAGGTTCTATTTTGGTTTTTGAATTGCTTCTACTGCTGCTGCTTATGTGCATGCAAAGAAGGCTTGGTCTGGTTTTCTGCTAACAAAAATATAAACTAGTGGCCTTCACGTCGTGGTAAGATTATACTTACGTTAACACGTAGCTCGGGCATTTTGTGTGTGGTTTCATATATATAGCAAAGTAAGTTCGGGCAGAATTCGTGTATTTTTGTTAAAGTAGAAAATAAGGGAACCGTAAAATGCAATAAACTGCCTAACACGGAATTTGAATAATAAATTAACCTAGTATGTGCTCCTGCCGGAACGTATATTTTTATTGTTGTCAAAAAACATCCGGGTTTAATTTTTTAAAACTGACAGTTCACCACAAATTTTTGTAANGAAACGCTCTGTACATCATGTATATTTTTATTGTTGTCAAAAACATCCGGGTTTAATTTTTTAAAACTGACAGTTCACCACAAATTTTTGTAATGTATAAGAAACTACAAATGTCAATGCTGTGAAAACTAATATCCACAACTTTTTGAAAAAATCTTCCCTAATTCAGATTGCAACACTTACTTTTTGCTTACTAAATCTAGTAACCCTTATACACTTGAAACATCCTGCCACTGCTTGTCTGATGTAAGGATCTTGAAATATTTGCGTGTGTGTCGTACAACCAAGCTGGACGACTTTGAACAGCACTGATAAAGAAATTCTTCTCCGCCGTATTTCTTTTCACACGCACACGATATTTTAAGCGATATGAGCAGCAACGAACACCTGGGAATCAAAACTATTTGGTTCGAGGATGAAGAAGCGCGATAGCTCAGCGGACCACTGTGACCTCTCGCATAAACTTATATTGGTTTAAACATTTTCATCGCTGGCCATCACTTTACAGCTAACGATCGCTCTATCGCTCACCAGTATGGTCGTACCATGAAGGAGACATGTTTGATTCACCTTGCCGAATTCAATCTAATTTCTTTACTTTAAATTATAATTTTAAAGTTAACTGAATAGGTCAACTCTTTTCTATGAAATATGGTTTATTTTCTGGAAATTGAAACGGCAATGTCTGTTTGATTTAGTGCAATTTTCTTTCAGTTACGGACCATTTTAAATTCTTTGACTAAACAGTCAGTATGTTTTCTCAAAGTTTAAACTTATACATGTGTTTTTATGCGTACACTTGTCCCGATAATTCTGACGGATCGTTTTTTGTATGTAATCGACTCGTTGCAAAATATGACGGAAAATATACAAACTACCATACAATGTGAGAAAGTTAAAAAAAATATTAGNTAATCGACTCGTTGCAAAATATGACGGAAAATATACAAACTACCATACAATGTGAGAAAGTTAAAAAAAATATTAGCTTAATTTTTCATTTTAACTTTACATCATAACAATACAGCCAAAGTAAAATTAAAAAAAAATAATAATGCGACAACTTCAATATGACCTCCGAGAAATAAGCAACATTGTTTACTACTTAAGAGTAGCGTCTACTTCTTGACGAATTCGGGTAGNTAATCGACTCGTTGCAAAATATGACGGAAAATATACAAACTACCATACAATGTGAGAAAGTTAAAAAAAATATTAGTTTAATTTTTCATTTTAACTTTACATCATAACAATACAGCCAAAGTAAAATAAAAAAAAATAATAATGCGACAACTTTAACCGAAAATATGACCTCCGAGAAATAAGCAACATTGTTTACTACTTAAGAGTAGCGTCTACTTCTTGACGAATTCGGGTAGTGCTATGAAGTTGACGTCATGGGTAAGGGAAAAAATGGAAACCTACATTCATGGAAATAATTTGCACACAGCCTAAGATTCAGTAACTTAGATCTCTTGGACCCCGATTCTACACCAGTCTGATTCAGAAAGAACACATTTCGAAAGACGATCATAATGAGAGTACGGTAAGACAGTGCAGTGTGAGACTTTCCACTGAACATTAGTATTAGCCTTTCCCTAGTCCGCTTTTATACACACATCATTCGTTTTGTATTTTCAAAGATGTCAAAACTACGTCTCACAGCAAGCTTAACATAACTGCCATTTATAACTTTCTTAGACTTCGCGCTGAATCACTTACATTGAGGTTATATAAGTCTTAACCTTTTTTTACCATGTTTTTCACTATGGAATGACTTGCATTTTGTAATATAATTGTGGGATATTACCATGATGGTAATTCATGTCCGGTCACCCATATACGGTTCGAATTCTGACAAAACATCCACTAAATGCATACATGTCGTGGATACATCCGAATTTACGGCACACAATCACTGCGTTGTGCCATACTTCAGTCCTGCCCTGTACTCACTTCAAAGTAAAACATCACATTGCTCGTTGGTGATTGCATGATGTCAAGTGAAAGTACAATTTGTTCTCGTAACATAGTTTACTAGGCGCAGTGAGCACAAGACGACCTCAAGAAAGGATTACTTTTGTGCGGTATCCTACACAACTACTGATCGAAAATGTGCATTCCTGATACTCGGTTGATGTGTCACTTCAGTACTTCGCTGGTGGATGCTGAGTATCCAACAGTTAAAGCCCACAAATGTAACGGTCTGAAAGTGGAGATGCGACAGAGATGGGTCATTATTAAGAATATGTGTGTAGTGATCTTGTTAATACCCAGGATGTAATTTTAACTCAAACGTTTCGGCCATAATGAAACATACACTGTGACGACTCCGTAAAAATTTGCTATGCCCTATTATAGACCTACGCACTGCAAAGTATATTGACATATAACTGGACTGACAAACTAATTATACGCTATTCGCGGTAAAGTGGGCACTTTTTAATGCCCAGCTCAATTTTTCTCTTCAGCCAATTCCTATCTTTCCACAATTTTTTAATATAAACATTGCCATATGACTAATAAACACAAAGTGTACATTTCACCACTCTCGAAAGTTAACGCCTGAGGCTGCAATAAAAATATTTGTTAGTGGTTAATGCCCATTGGGAGGGCATTAAAAAGTGCTCACTTTATTGTGAATAGCCTATAGTATCATGTAATAATTAAACCGAAAGTTCGCCTAGTGCTTAGCACAATCAATTCGTGAACTGGGAAGCCAGGCAAGAGCACAATTCCTGGCACGATTAAAAACTTATAGGTGAAAACAGTAACTGACAATAGAACTCTGCGTAATAACTTGCAAGCTATACGTTAGCACGCCAAAAATATTAAAATGGCCAGAAAAAAAAAACATTTTCACACATTTTGGAGATTTTTGTCGTTACGCGGGAAGTCTTAACTCGTATTTTAACGTTTAAATGTTTTAAAGTTTTAATGTTCATCTGCATCACACGTGGATGTAAACTACCACATGCATTATTCAGCATTCATCTTCCATTCTCACAGTGCTCAGAAGAGGCCGTAATCTGTGATTCAGGTGCTTCGTTCTCATAAGGTTGCGGAAGAGCAGCTCCTGATAGCATTGGAAGGGCAGGAACAATGGTCGGCTAAAGAAGAGCGGGTACAAGGAATGATTGCACGGGAAGAGCAGACGGCGAGAACAGGTGTGCGGCTGAGTCATTGTTTGAACTGTGCGGTCGATAGCCAGGTATCTACTGTATCTACCCCATCAATGGTGGGAACTCTCCAAGCGTGTCCCTACGTTATCCACACTGTCCGATAACGCTCCACGTAATTCTTTCTTTATTTTTTTATAATAGTCATCCCATCGTAATATCGATGTGCGTCTTGAGCCTAATTTCAGTTAACTTGTGTAAGTCGTGTCTCTTTTGAATGATTATTAGTAGTGGATTAAGTAATTAAAAACGTAATATGGTTGTCCGAACGTAAGCCAATGCAGAAATATGTTCTCAGAAAAATCCATAATTTAGCACACAAAAACACACAAATAAAAGACAACAGTAGCTGTTACTAACAGACATGTAAATACTGCATAAATAATTTCTTCCGCGGAAGTGCTTCGGTGTTATTACACACAAGCAGGTATGAGGGAGAGATATTTTCGCCATTTTCGTCCCAGTTTGGGGTACTTGTCAAACTGGTGTCTTTAGGACAAGTTGGAATTCGGATTAGCCATAACGTCAAAGACACGCTCGTACCTATCAGCTATATTTATTGTGGAAGAACACTGATCTCGATCGTTTTAAGAGCCTAACGCAGCCGTTACTGATGCATAAGAAACATATGCAATTTAAAAAACACGAAATGAATNACATGCAATTTAAAAAACTCGAAATGAATTGGCATAAAACGTTTTGCGAGTCTTCACGGTATAGTCCAACGCTTCCTGCAAATCTTCAAAACGTCATGGTAATTATAGGAAGCTACGAAAGTTCCTCCCATGCACATAGCCCGATTGTCGGCGTCTGTTCGCTACACCACACCGATCTTCGAAACTTCTCCTTTACTGTATCCGCCATGGTGAGACATAAACACGTAAGAACTTATTTTGCTTGAACAGGTTAAAATATATAATGAACTTTCAAGTGACGCGTAAATCTTATTTATGTACTGACACAATACAGATGATATTGTGTATCTTAACTTGATTACAGTGGTTTAAATATGACATCATCGCAATTGACTGCAAGAAAGTCTGGTTTTTTTCTTAGATAACGGATACTAACTAGTTATAACGTTGGTTGACGTCCATGCCAAGTTTGCGACTTTATTTCAGTTTCTTTTTTTAAAGCGACAAAATAAACTTTGCATTCGCAACATAAAGCGTCATAAAGAGCGACATAAACATAGAAAGATTCTTTGCGTTAAACAAGCTAGATTGTCTTACGTTGCTTGTACTGTGGGACAAAGGCCACTCCGACGGTACACTTAGGGCTATAATAGACGAGCGTTGACAACGCGGCGGGAGACACGCGGCGGGTTTCCTGTTGAGACGTCGTTAAAATAGGCGGTTTAGGCCGGGATTATGATGACTTCACGTTTTACGTAACACGTAATAAGTAACACGTTCACGTACGCCAGCTACACCTTGACTAACGTGTAAAAAGACTTATCACGATCATTTCACGTAACGTTCACGTGATAGAAAAGCTTGCCAATGTCTAGCTTTTGCGTGATACGCGACTCTACACCACGTGATCTCGCTGGTCAATCACAATAGGGACGATGTTATGTTATCTTTTGTTTTCGTGGTTTTGTTATTTTCGCGATGTAGTCTGCTCACGTTTTTAATTAATGTACCGCATATATGATTTCCTCCCGGAAACGAGGACGAACGAGTAATAGCAGTTAGACTAGAATTATTGTTTTTTATATAATTCGTAAATACATATTTACGGAGCTTTACATTTCCACAGTTTATTAATTGGGTTTCTTGGGGATGTGTAAAAGATTGCATGAAAGGCAGATCGTTTACCATTTAGTTTGCAGTTTTTAGTAGCCCTACTTCATGAAACAAAATTTAATTTTCTCAGAAGATCAAAGTTTAGCAATAAAAAATGTATTCCAGTATACAATGAAAAATATATCTAAATATTTCAGGGACACTTTGTTCTGGAGGTTATAGCAATCTCATAGTTGTTTTCAAAGTTTNGAGGACGAACGAGTAATAGCAGTTAGACTAGAATTATTGTTTTTTATATAATTCGTAAATACATATTTACGGAGCTGTACATTTCCACAGTTTATTAATTGGGTTTCTTGGGGATGTGTAAAAGATTGCATGAAAGGCAGATCGTTTACCATTTAGTTTGCAGTTTTTAGTAGCCCTACTTCATGAAACAAAATTTAATTTTCTCAGAAGATCAAAGTTTAGCAATAAAAAATGTATTCCAGTATACAAGAAAAATATATCTAAATATTTCAGGGACACTTTGTTCTGGAGGTTATAGCAATCTCATAGTTGTTTTCAAAGTTTNAAATGTATTCCAGTATACAATGAAAAATATATCTAAATATTTCAGGGACACTTTGTTCTGGAGGTTATAGCAATCTCATAGTTGTTTTCAAAGTTTGTATAAATCACGAATGCTGTAATTTCGCAACCAGTTATAACCACATCAATGTTAAGACACAAATACGCCCTTATACCCTGAATTTTCACAGTTTTCAATCTGAAAAACAACAATACTTATACCGGACATTTTTATTCAGTATACATAGGTTCTGTGCTTACGTGAAACATTATAACATACCACCCAAAAATACAACGTTTTACTTACACGGGAAAGTAGATCTATAGCATAATGCGTGTTATGGCTAACGTGAAGTAATCGTAATCCCGGCCTTAAACGCAACATCAAGACCGCCATTCAAATTACATGGGGCGGCCTGACAAAGAAAGCAGCGAAATGTACGTTACATTGATATGTGGCTTTTATGTCCTTTGTTTAATGAACTTCGAAAAAAATATCATCTTCGTTGGGGCGTGCATCCAATATTATCTACCTGAGATACTACAAACATACATCGGCGATCACCGGAAATACCCACAGGAATTTATTTCATACTTAAAGTCTGTAAAAAAAGAGTATTAGGGCACATGTAACAAAAATAAAACCGTGTATATTTCTAAAATTCTGTAGATGATTTCATATTTTACATTAAGCAGCTAGATAGGCACATAATATGTCTTTCATTTACGCACACACATGTTAACAATGGTATAGTATATCCCGAATAAAATAAAAATAAACTGAACAAGCAACCTCTTTCCAACAAAATANACATGTTAACAATGGTATAGTATATCCCGAATAAAATAAAAATAAACTGAACAAGCAACCTCTTTCCAACAAAATACGTACATGGACCCACAGAAGAAAACATAAATAAACATCCGCAAAGAACACGAATGTCCACTTCAATACTTGGTCTTGTAGGCTTTGGCTCCAATCATGGCCTGGAAGCATTTTGGTAACGAATTTATGTACTTCTAGCAAGTTTCTGACGTCCATTTGTGCCCACTTCTCTTAGAAGAACACAATAATATTCTCTTCTATCGGAGAGTTGACGTATCCGTACTTCAGATCACACCACATTTCTCTATCGGATGTAATCCGGTGTTTGAGGTGGAGTTTCGACGTAGTGGGGTCTTTAGTAGAGGATCCAATGTCGAGCATAATATGCTCTGTATTTAGGATTGTGATCTTTTTGGAACATCCAACTGTCACCCAACCCAAGTTTCTGTGTACTTTCCTTTAGACCGGTCTTTAGTGTAGTTAAATACGTCTTATAGTCCATAATGTTGCCGATAACATCAATGTGACTCACCCCATTAGCATTATCGCAACCCCAAACTATAACCGAGTTTTCTTGTATTTCACAGTTGAAGCAATGTTCTGTTTTCTGAAGGCTTCATTCGTCTTTCTCCATGCATGCTGACAACATTCACTCCCATACAGGTTTATCTTGCTCTCATCNTGCATGCTGACAACATTCACTCCCATACAGGTTTATCTTGCTCTCATCTGACAAAATTACTTTTTGCCAAAATTAAAAAGAGTTCATTTTGGTACTTTTTAGCAAACAGTATCCGTCTCTTCCTGTTTGCTTCAGATATATTTGGCCTTCTCATTGCTACACGCACTCGGAATCCAGATTCTTAAATTGTATTTCCTACTGTTTGAGGTGAAATAATTAACTGTAAGTCTTGAGCGAGTAAAGTAGCTAACTCCTTNTTTAAATTGTATTTCCTACTGTTTGAGGTGAAATAATTAACTGTAAGTCTTGAGCGAGTAAAGTAGCTAACTCCTTAGCAACTATTCTTGGGTTTTTCTCCACAGATCGAAAAACGTAGCTTTCTTCGCGGGCAGACAGCTTCGCCGGCCTCATCGTGGTTTATTTCGGAATAAATGTACTGTTGTAAATTTCTTTATTATATGTATACCCAACAGTAGAAGGTGGCTTTCTGACAATGTTGCCAATTTCTCGGTAACTCTTACCTTTATTATGCAATTTCATGCGTACTGTTATTTCTTAGAATGTAGTATCTCTACTTGTTTTCCCTATTCCATTCGATGCGTTAGAGCGATGTGTACTGATTCATTATACTGTAGAGCCTTCCCTCAAAGGCTCTGGTACGCACAAGACAGTATAATGAAATTGTTAACAGGTTCGAACAGGGGTGTCCAAATACTTATTTTGTATGCTCAACTTCCGCTAACATGCTATGTTTAATTCTGTTTAAAGTTAAAAGTGTGATGAAAGAAACCACAAAAAGGGTACTTGAAGATCGTACCAACGTCATCAAAATAAAGGGAAATTTTCAAACGTGAGACACATGTTAGGTATGCTAGAGACATATTTCTCTTTTCGTTGGATCTGTCCAAATATTTATTTTACTTACTGTATGTTAGTACGTAGTTTTTGTTAGCTGGTTTTCAATTTCAGGGAAAATTTATGTACGTTAAACATTATGAGCGACATAATGACACGTGTCCACAGAGTATAGAACCGACTGTCTTGAAAGCACGCTGGCAGGTTGGGCCACCACTTGTTCAACGCCAAATGCTCCATTCCAGCTGATTGGCCTGCTAACAAAGCAGGCACCCGCGCGTGGAATAAGTTTGTTTAGTTCCCAGCATTTTACTACGTGGGTTACGTTCTCACGTGCAACTCGCTGTGTTCTTGACGCTCGTCTATTATATACAGGCATTAAGGTGGTGGTGTCCTTTCCATATTGTGTTTAGTTAAATATGTTTATAACTTACTGTTAACATTTAATATTATAATTCAAAAATTAATATTACAAACATAACTACTTTACAGAATTCCTGAAACCAGAATGGACTGGTTTCAGTCTGTATTTTCTCACGGGAGACTGGAAAATAATAAATAATGAGTTAATCATTATTACAGTTACAGATGCAACAAAAATAACACGTGCAAAATTATTGTAGACATAAAAACATCTGTTCTGATATACCCTATGTCCTGGCAGCTCCATTTTCAAATGCTTTTTTCTGAAAAATAAGCTACGGTTAAACAAAAATAAACCTAAGATGGAAGATATACTACCTGTTTGGTAACAGTCGGTAAACGCCTCGTTCGTCATCAGTGAACGTGTTACGTCGTGGGTTATCGGGATGGACTATCCGCAGGTAGCGAGTTCACTCCCTACAGCAGATATTATACGATACCTGCTGCCGTACTTGGTCTTGTACAAGCTTCTACAAGGCCTGGTACACGAGCCGGTAACCAGCCGCCATGGAAGATTCATATTACACGACAGCATTTCGTGTACCAATATTTGACACCCTCGGTTGGGTGCGCAGCGTGTGGTTCATAGTAAAATATGTACTCCATTCGTATAACTGCTACCAGTCAGTAATTTGCGAAGGCCTATAAGAAACTAGCTGGTACATTATAATATTGCTATACTACTGCTGGCCTTTAAATCAATTTATTGCTTACTGGTATAGTTTTATTCATTTTCTTGAAAATAATGTGAAGTCACGAGAGTACGAGAGAGTTATTTTTTATTTCGATGAAAATCGTTAGCCGTTTGCAAAATGTACGTTCTTTTCTTTATGTAGCAGGTTATTATTCGCGTGTAATATTTTATTTAAAAAAAAAAAGCGTCCGACGGAGTTTCGAACTCACACCCAAAAGTTACGCGTTAATCTCAGGCGTTGTAGTACAGAAGAGAGTACCTACATGTCCCAAACTACTGAGTGCCATTAAAGAGAAAATCGACTTTCCATGGGGAGTGCACACTTTGAGGTGAGCTTTGAAAGAAATGGGATTTAAGTGAAAAAAGTGTAGCAATAAAATAAAGATTTTAATTGAGCACCCAAATATTGTCCACTGACGCTGTGAATATTTAAAAGCAATGCGACGTTATAGAGAAGAGAAGCGGCAAATTGTTTACGTTGATGAATCGTGGGTGGATTAGTAATTTAACCTTCAACAAATGTTGGCAAAGTAAAGATCAGCTTGGTGTTCTGACCAATATGAGTTTATCAAACCGCTTAGTTATTGTGCACGTGGGAACTCGATATGGGTTTCTGGACGCCACTTTACTAATATTAAAGGCTGAAAAGTCATCTGGAGACTATCACGGACAGATAAATGCAGACAATCTTCAAAAGTAGATTAGCGAAATATTACTACCTCATCTCCCCGAAAAAAGTGTTGTCGTTTTAGAAAATGCTTCGTATCACTGCGTGCAAAGGAACAAACATCCAACAAAGTATTATGTCAAGAAGTAAATTATAAATTGGTTGGAATATAACAATGTACAATTCCGTGAAAACACGAGGAAGTCTGAACTTTTCAGCCTAATTCGAATTCGTAAAGGCAGTGAATAAAACATACCAATTATATGAGATTTAGAAATGGCATGGCCATGACGTCAATAGGTTACTACCTTATGTGTGCGAACTCNTTCGTAAAGGCAGTGAATAAAACATACCAAATATATGAGATTTAGAAATGGCATGGCCATGACGTCAATAGGTTACTTCCTTATGTGTGCGAACTTCACGCCATCGAACTCACGTGGGCAAAGGGCAAGAAACTTGTACGCAAAATAAATGTCACAGGAGACTTCAGTCTAGCAAAGCTCGAAGATGTAACAAGAAGAGCGATTTCCTTTACCAAGCAAAACTGGGAAGGTTACAAGTACAGTTACAAGATCAGGTGATAAAATAAAGGGTGTTCTATACGCCAACTAACGTCTGATTAGTCCTATATCCTTCTACCAAATTGCGAGAAAATACTGAGATCCTGGAGGGCCTACTCTAAAAAAAAAAAAAGCTGGTACTGTTTTTGTCGTAGGCTCTTTGATACGGATAAAAATTTGAGTGGTTTACATGTTTAGAAAATAGAGGAACACTACTGGGAGACGGAAGGGCGGATGGAAGATGCTATCGACAGCTTTATTGAATGTATGGACAGTACAGTGACTCCAGCGATTCAAGTGATGATGATATATCCTCATCTGAATCAGAGCTTGCCAATCCCTTGTCAGACAAGGACTGTCTTATGCATGGTTGAAGAGCATTTGTGTGTGTGTTATTTTCATTATTTGCTAACACGTTGACACTGCATATATGTTATGATTAGATCAAATTACAAAGGTATGAAACTGTATACATCCCTTCTTTCTGTTTTTCCGTCACCGTGAAACTCGTGTCTCAGAGTGCCTTTTGTATTTGTATATACGCATATTTGCGTGTTTTTGTTTACTTTTATACATGTTTACAGAGATACCTTATTTACATTATTTTATAGGTTTAAGGTTTTATATACAATAATTTGGTTATTCAGATATGTTATGCAGAACCATCGCAATAAAGTGTGTGCGAATGATGGAGACCTTGCATATTATACGACATTTACCCTTAATGCGATGTTTTAAGTGCGTCAGTATGTAGCCGCCTTCCTGGCTTAACATTAATTAATTATTAGCCCTAAGAAAAAAATGTCTTAGACGTGCTACCAGTCAAGTGTTGCAGTGATAGAGCGAATGTTTTCAGAACCGCAGGTACATACACGCAGCCGGATAAAGGCGTGGAAGGGGGCTGCACTCGGTGACAAACACCCTCATTCCTTTGCCTTGCCTTCTCGTCGGCTCCCTACAATACACCTGTGGCGACNTTTTGGGGGGGGGGGGGGGAGCGTTAGTGGATTGTGCGAGCACTTAGCGGTGCACGATCTGGACGTGAATAATAACACAGATGTAGCCGGCGCGACCTCTCTGGCCTTGGCCAGGTCTGACCCGCTGCAATTACCTCACACGCGGGCCACGTAACCTGTCACTGCTATTCGGCGAGCGGCTTGCGGAGAAATCCCTTGACCTCTGGAAGCGGGGGTGGTATAACCCGCCCGACAACGTAAGGCCCCGGCTGAACACGATCACCGTACGTGGAAATAAAACTGCTGACAAAGGAATCTAATTACTTTCAGCGACTGGAAGGTAAAGACCACTCAACAATAATATTGAGCATAATAAGATATTCAAAATCAGCCCTGCTAACATGCACTGCGCCAATCCTCCCAAACACAGACTTGCAAAGGACTGAGGCGCATCTCACGGTGGAAAGGTACAGCCCGTACCAGCACGGGCAGAGGAAGGTGATGCGGGGGTGCGGGCCGCCCCGGGTGTCG
>NQII01000465.1:791212-805077 GCA_002778355.1 Clitarchus hookeri | reverse complement strand
GGGAAGAGAGACAAAATGGCAAAAATTAAAAAAAAATTTGGCTCACAATTGTTTTTAATAAAAATAGTTGTATTTAAAATGAGTTAATTACTTCCCCTGATGACAATTAATTAACCTCAACAAGTCAACATAATACGTATTGAAACTTTTTAGTTCAGTTAACAAACGCAACCAAACATGGCTGAACTCGACGCTGTGTAGCGGAGAGCGTACGGATTAGGGAGGGGAGGGGGCGTTTCTTTCCTCCGAAGTCTGACTTTTGCAGTTTGTACTCGAGCGAGAGTAAAGAGCACAGAGAACGTGAAGAAGATAAATTAGAAGTTACGTTAGAAGATGACAAATTAGGAGATGATAGATAAGAAGGGGAACAAATACGTAGTAATATTTTGTATAATGATGTATCTAATTGGCCTTTTCCTGTTCTAGATAGTCTAAGTGTTGATTTAATTAAAAGGGATAGTGAAGCATATCAGAACAACAAAGACGGTCCATTCGGTACAGTTGCAAGATCAGGTGATAAAATAAAGGGTGTTCTATCCGCCAACTAACGTCTGGTTAGTCCTATATCCTTCTACCAAATTGTGAGAAAATACTGAGAACCTGGAGGGCCTACTCTATATATATAAAAATAAAAAAAAAGCTGGTACTGTTTCTGTCGTAGGCTCTTTGATACGGATAAAAATATGAGTGGTAATCCATATCGATCAAAGTTTATGACTGGTTTTAAATTTTTCAATTTTGGTAGGAACTTCATCCGAAAGTTCACAGTCATGACAACTCTGAGCAACATTTACCTTGTTTTGAAAAATGGAAAACGTTATGAGCAAGTCTAATTGCTAACAAAACGATTGATCAAGTTAACCAGACTGTTGTAGAAACAGAACATAGGAAATTGAGGGATATTTTGAAAAAGCTCTTAGATGTTACACTATTTTTGGCTCAACAAAATAAACCATTCCGTGGCCACAGAGAACATATATTATTGCGAAACAGAGGAAATTTTCTACAGCTAGTTGAGCTGATTTCAAAGTATGATCCGGTACTAAGAGAACATTTGATCAAATTAGATCAGGCAGGTCAGTCATGGACAGGCAAAATATTTACAAGCTTTTGTCCCCTACCACACAAAACGAGTTTATCACAGTTATAAGCGAGAGTGCCAAGAAAAAAATTTTTGTTTGATATTAAGAAAGCAAAATATTACAGCATTGCATTTGACAGTACACCAGACATCTCAGACATTTGTCAGACGTGTGAAATAGTTCAACATGTTCATATCAAGAATAAGAAGTAAATGAGTCATTTATAGGCTATTTTTAGTTAACTGGAAAGAAAACCCTTGAAATAACAGAATACATCATGAAGACAATTGAACAGGATGGTCTGGATTTCACATTGTCTCTTGGTCAGGGGTATGACAATGCCTCTTCAACGGCTGGAATGCACTCTGAAGTCCAGGCGAGGATTCGTAAACTTAATCCGAAAGCATTATTTGTTCCTTGTACAAATCACTCTCTTAATCTGTGTGAAGTTCATTCTTTTGCAACTGTTTCACAATGTGTAACCTTTTTTTGGGACCTTTGAAAGTCTGTACTGCTTTTTCTCAGTTTCCACACACAGATGGACGATCATTGTAACTAATGTTGGAGTTACAGTCAAGAGACTTCCATATACAAGATGAAGTGCTCAATACGCAGCTGTAAAACCTGTACATGCTTATTTTAAGATGATTGTTAATGCCATAGAAGAACTTTGTGATTCCACAGAAATTGTCGAAACCAGAAAAGCAGCTCAAGCGCTTTTACCGGCAGTATGTGATTTTTTTCTTTTTTATACTTTTTGTATTTCTGGAATTTTGTCTTAGAAGAAGTAAACAACACTCAAAAATACATACAGAACGTTGGAATCAGTTTTGAGAAATGTGTTATCAAAATGAGAAGTCTGAAGATAAGTAGATAGATACTGGGAGATCTGGCACAGGAGTAAGGAGAAGGACAGTAGGATGGACATTGCATCTGACAGAGGACCGGCAGTAGCACCTGACAGAGGACCAGAGGTAACCTTTACACAAATGTCCCATTTACCTGGAAAACGCTCAAAAATGCTAGAATTTCCCTAAAAATTTCCCAAATTTCCCTCAAAATCTACTAACTTGACCTTGAACTTTGACCTTTGTGGGGATCTGGTGCACAGACTGTAGGCTTTGGAGCCGTCCACCATATTGAATTGCATGACAACCACCCTCTTGTTTCTAGAATTTTTCAAGTTCATGCTCTGTCATTCCATGCCCCCATCTTGCATCTAGAATTTTCCAATTCATCCTCTGTCATTCCATGCCACCACCTTGTTTCAAGAATGTTCCAGTTCATGCGTCATTCCATGCCACCACCTTGTTTCAAGAATGTTCCAGTTCATGCTCTGTCATTCCACCTCGAAATATTGTTTCTAGACATGACATGGGTGCCGGCACAGGTTTTAATTATGTATACATAAAATAAATAAATGTAAATTATTATTTTCCCAAATGTTATAGGCATGGGTATGTCTATTCGAGATGTATGTGTTCATTATGTTAACTTCTGCAGCATACATGTTGAAATAGCACTGAAAATAACTTTTCATTGTTTTTGTCACTACAACCAGTGCTCTGAATTTTTTATTAATATAAATTATAAGCATTATAGGCATGGGTATGTATATTAGACCTCAGACCAGGAAGTAGGCATGCATCCACGAGTAGGTAATAATCCAAAAAATTAAACAATCATATTCTGGAAAAAATTTCTTCGATAAATTTTTGTTTGTACATAATAATACATTTTCCTTGTAGTTAGTTTTTCACAAAATCATCTTCTGTCTGCTTACCAATTCTGGACTGCAGTGCAGTCTTCTCTTTGTTCCATCTTCTTATGACTAGCAGACAGTTTCTGTAAAAAAAAATATTATTTATCTGTGATTGCCTCCTTATCAATGAAACTATATTTTTGATATGGAAACCCCATCCAGCACTCGTAAAGTTTATTGCCTTTACATTCTAAAACATTTTCTACAAGTTCAGAGTCGGGGAATTTCGTAGGCTATATTTCCTCACTGTAAAAGCCTTCCAAATAACTTGGCCATCCAGGTCTTTGAGATAGTAGGTACGGGGTTCATAATGTAGAATTTTGACAACTCTGTACAATTTGTTTGACCAGTTCTATGCATATCCTTTGTCAACTGTCCCTTTCATTCTTGAAATGCATACGAAGTATCTAGTATTAGCTTTCGGCTGCCGTCTATCAATAATTTTTTTAATTTTTGTAAACTGTTTGTAGAAGGAAGTTGTCTTTGACGTCGACGGGACGCATACCTATTGTACAGTGTATTTTGTGGTTGTACTAGGAAACCAGTTCTGGTAATATTCCCAACCATTTGTAGCTTCCTTGTGCTGAGAATTGTTTCCACAACGCTGTTTTCAAAGTACGATTATACCTTTCGTCAACAGCACACTTCAAATCACTATGTGTAGAATAATGATTGATCTTGTGTTACTTCATTAGTCGTCTGAATTCTGGATTATAGAACTCACATCCAAGATAGGTTTGCAGATTTTTGGTGGGCCTTTGCCTCCCAAAACTAGTTCCATCGCTTTAGCAACATATTTAACTCGTTTGGTTTTGCCTGGTACAGAAAGCAGCCTTTTGTACTGTCGCAGAGCAGCTTGTGGGTATGTAGTAGGTTCTATCCTGAAGAGTAATTCGTAAAGGCTGGGGACTGCATGCAGAGATTCATTTCCGGTTTGAATTTCTCCATTTGGGAGGAAAAAATTTTCCTTGTTTCCCAGAAAAAACGTTTTATTACGTTTGTAAACTCCATATGTTCTATCATTGAACCGAGACAAATGCATTGCTAGATAACCATAAGCATGTACATTTCGAGTATTAGCTCGATATTTTTTACACTTCAAAACTAACAATGGAATATTGTCTTCATCTGCCACTACTGCTACATTCAGTTTACGCTTTCGTTTCCTCCCTGGCTGCTGTATGGCTTCATCAGGTTCTTTCTTCAATGCGACAGGTGAAACTACAGGTTGCAAATTATCAAGTCGAGATATGAGTGGTTTGCATGCATCCTCCACAACCATGTCATGTTCCAAACGTGTTCGCTTGGCCAACAAATATTTTCCATGCACAAAAATTTAAATAACACGATGTAATTCATTAGCAGTGTCCGCCATTGTACTAAAAAAACAGTAATGGAAGAAGTTTATATATGATTTTACTATTTAGGCGCAGTCTTCGATTTTGGATGAAATGCTGCTGTAGGCCGAGGTGCACTAGATGTAGGAGTAGCAGCAGGTCGTATGGAAGTCGGCTTGATGTTGTTTTTGATATTGTCTTCTAATTTTATTATGCGCTGTATAATAGCATCTCGGATATGACTACAGTGTTTCCATACTTTCTCATCATAATTCATGGCAGACAAAGCAGTAATAATCTTGCTAGTTATTCTTTCTTCTACAGCATTAATTTTTGTATCTAACGTAGAGAGTTTGCTCAATATACATAGTTGAGCCTCTGTTTTATCAGATGTTGTTTGCATTACTGCCAATGCCCTTAAAGTTTCTGAATTAACTGATTGAACATACAACATATTAACAGCATCACCACCATGTTTCTTTTCACCCACATTCTTCAGTCGCTTCCCTCCAATGCTGCAGTGACCATCTTCAATCTACTACAGGCAGCTATCTCTCCGTCGTTTCAGACCATCATGTCTCAATTTAGATATGGTATACACCATATCTTACTGGTGAATGATTACGGACTGATCAAAACCTCTACGGTGCCTTCCTTTAAGTAGAGGAAAGTCTTTTACTATCTAAAGTAATCCGTATGGCCCACTCCAACAACAAGGACACACATCTTTAACCTTTTCGAAAGGCATTTCTGTATTTACATGGTCGGAATATGCATCGTGTAAATTCATTTCGTCCATCCGAAACAAGCTAGCACATTTGCATTATCGCGAAGTAACTGTTTCGGTATGCGAGAATAAGTTTGACAGAGGTAAAAACAATCCACCAATGCATGTCTGCCCATACTGAAATATTCCTGTGTACAGGTCTGCTTCTCACATGCCACATCTTCAAAAACAAACACGGAGTTTGGTTTAGCCTTATCAGGAGGAATCATATCCCCATTATCGCTGCATGGAAAATACTGTAGACCATCCACAGCTTATAGAATCCGAGTTAGTCGCTTGTACTTTGGTTGTTGAAGCGATTTCGAGTATAGGTACACATGCTCGAACTGAAGACCATTAATCTCAGAAGCACGCAAGAGTTGGCCACAATTATATGGTCCACAAATAAGACACCATATGATGTTTGGCAACAGAGAACCATGACGTGACTCGTCGGAAGTAGCTTCATCCTCAGCGATGATATGCACTGGGAGACTAGTGTCCTGCTTGACAATCTCCATTAGACTGATATAGAAAACATGCAAAGTGTTGGTACTTATACAGTGACCACATTAAAGTCAGGAGAAGTCAGGGGCCATCACAAAGTCTGGGAAAGTGGTCAGGCACTCTCAGAAAAATGTATAAAGGAACTGTCTAGTGTGTTGGTGGTAAGTCTGTTATAATTCCTCATAGGAGCAAGACCAAAAGTGGATGTGAACTTGTAAATTTACTTATAAACAAGCTTCTATTCGATCTGCACATTCCCAGTTACGAGTACTGCTGGCTGGGCAAGAAGCTTGCTAAAAGGCTTGTGTGTGGTGACAGAGGTATTAATGCTTTGGACTAGGCATGTAAGGACCACGATATTGCTTATGCGAGCAGTAACAACTTGAGCGACATACACACTGCTGATGCTGTTCTCGCCAACAATGCCAAGAATATTGCAAAATCACCTCAGTCCAAATATGGTGAACATCTAGCTGCTTGGGGTGTTTCAAATATAATGAAAACCAAAGTCAAGCAAGGTATGGGCATGCAATTAAACCAGAAGAAAAATAAAAGAACTCAGAGAAAAGCACGTAATGGGAAGAAGAAAAAAGGAGGTTTTCTACCATTAGTTCTGCCTGCACTGGGTGCTCTTGGAGGTCTCATCGGAGGTGGTAGTGGTATAGACAGGGCAGTAAACAGTGCTAAAGAACAAGGTAAGCAGTTGGCCGAAGCAATTCGACACAACCGAAAGCTGGAGTCACTCGCAAAGGGTAAAAAAATGGCAAAGGTCTTTCCTTGAGATCATATCCGATGGTTGTTGGAGGCCAAAGAAGAAAAAAATAAAAGTTGAGCGAAAGGGACAAAAAGGCGATCCTTAAGTCATTGCCTAAACACCTCCTTACGAACATAAACATAAAAAGATTTGCATGCAAGTTAAGAATACAAAATTTTCGTGGTGTGTACATGCATGATGGGGTGCCACGGGAACCTAAACATAATGATTCGGCAGTCGTAAATTTAGATAATATCAGAGGTCCAGGCACACACTCAGTTGCATACAAAAATAGTGGAAACATAGCCGAGTATTTCGATAGCTTTGGGAACTTAAATCCACAGCTTGAGTTAAGAGAGTATTTGCGTGGTGTGAAACTGAGATATAATTACAATGCCAAGCAGCTGCCAAGTGAATGGAATTGTGGACACTTGCGCATTCGCTTCTTAAGCGAAGAATATGATTTATTTTAAAGGCGTGCAGATAGCATCCTCGCGTCAGTCATGTCTCTAACTCTGATCTTGTCGGGCAAGAGCTCGGAGCTTCGTTCCATGCATTTCCCTGCACTTAAATTAGATGGTTCCTGATCTCTAGCACTAATCGATTTCCACACATATTTTTCTGTCGCAAATGTAGACTTCTCCAACTGTATGTTCTGTTATGTTCGAGAGGACAATGTAGCCTCAGGTTAAGTTTGTTTACCAATCGACTCCTACGAGATAGAATACATTGCTACCTTCCCGAAATTCTCGTTACAGCCTGTTGTAACGTTGCTTCTTCGAGGCAACCCCAATACTTTGAAGAGTAAATTAATGATTTGCAGTGCAAACATTGATTTCACAAAATACGGTACACTAGCTTCCATGCTAGGTTTCGAGAATAAAATGTACAGGGCAGGTAAAGTACATGATCATCCCTGCCGATAAATATTTTGCCAGTGAATGTTATAAGGATAAACTGCAATGTGGCTAGCAGTTATTGTCTGAATGGTCAGACAAGCCACAAACTACATGAGTTTTCCGCTCTTGTACCTCCAGGATTCAAGCTCGTCGAGGTGCCTAAAACACTAATTTATGCTCCAGTTACAGCTAAGAGTATGCAAGAAATTGTTGTTCGAGTAGTTGACCAAGAAGACAGGTTAATTAATTTCCGTGATGGAGAAATAATTTTTCGTTTACATTTGAAAAAAAATGGGACTGCATTTTACGAGGAAAAATATTATAAAAACTGGCCGAGGCAACACGTTAAAGGTCAGTATGTTGCGAGCAGTCATTGTGTTAACAAGCGAAAATGTACACTTACTCAAAATTTTTGGGTTCAAAATCTGCAAAAATGGATGCCGAAATACTAAACATTGAAGAACCCATCAACTACGAAGATTCTATTACAAAAACTGAATTTCCTCGTATTCACAGTATCTACCGGGACCGTATGCATTGTCATAAGAGGTTCGAATATCAGTGCAAAACCACGACATTTATACAGTACCATGTAATTCATATTTGAGGTTCAGGGGAACGATTACTAAGGAAGAGGGTGCAGTGTCTGTAACAACCCAAATTATTACAAATGGTATACTGCACATGATAACAGAATCTCTTATGAATTGGGAGGTGTTGAAGTGGATTCTACAATGGATGTTGGAGTGGATTCTACAATGGATGTTGCAATAATGGCTACTATAAAGAACTACCTGTCTCTTACACACAACCAACTACCTGCAGCGAAAATGGCTGGCTGGGGAGTCGAAGCAGACTATATATAAACTACCAGTTTATGGAGGTGTAAAATGTCAAGTATGTATCCAACTACTCATGCTGTTAGGTTTTGCAGAGGATTATAGGCATGTAATTCTTAATTCCAAACAAGAATTGGTTATTCTCTTAGCCAACACGCAAACGAATGCGATCTAGGATGTTGCTGTTGGACGAGAAGCTACATCACTGTCGATAAAATCCATCGAATGGATGCTAACTCATGTGCAATTAAAAACGTCGGAGCGCGTGAAGTTTTTGAAATACGTCGAGAAGGGACCAAACATCGATATCGCTTTCCGAACATGGAGTTTGGAAACTTACCAGAGTGTGCCACATTACATCAGTATAAATTGGAATGTAAAGTCTAGTTTTGCATGCGAGAAGCCTCGCTACATCATAGTTGCATTCCAGATGGGAAAACAAAATGTAGTCAGTGAAGATCGATCGAAATCGACCACGAAAAATTAAGTATGTTAAAATATTTCCCAACTCTGAAAGTTTTCCCTATGGAGATTTAAATGCAGATGTTACGAATGGGACTTACATGATGCCATATAAAATGTTTGCAGATTTCCAGAAAAGCTACTATGGACAAACACCATCCTCAGTGCTATAATCGAGCGAATATATGAGCACTGCACCTCTCCTAGTTTTCGATGTGAGCAAACAACATGACAGAGTGAACACAGGAGTGGTTGACTGTCGCATAGAAATGGTGTCAGCAGAGTATTTTCCCTACAACACTTACACATATGCTTTGATAATTCACGATCACCTGGTCACATACAATGTATGGGACAAAATCGTTAAAGTACTAATGTAAGTGTGAAAATCCATTTAGTCACACATCGTCCATCAACATGTTCGCTAATGTGCAGGGGTTCACATCTCCTCTCGGATTCATCATCAAAGAAATACGTATTGCATATACGAATGGAAGCACAAGTTCCTGCAAATTCTTACTACCGTTTGCTTGGCAGCTGCTCGACAATGAGAGTAAAGTCATGAATCGGTGGTTGACAAATCACTATCATGGACTTACATGGCACGATGGCGACACAAAATAAGAAAAAATAAGCAGCATACTCACCGATATGTTGTCCATTGAGATGGACGGGGCAGTGTTCGTAGCAGGTTCAGAACAAAAAAGATTTCTCAGTATTTACTGCAGTGCTAGCAAAAAAATTTACGACCTGCAAACTGATTATAATTGTTCATCACTGAAAAAATTAAAAGTGTGGTACACAAGCATTAAGCACACTTGCAATGCATGTGAGAATTATTTTTATTTTCCCTGCTTCAACACACTCGTCTTACAGAGGTGGGCTGTGGACTGTGAAGATGATGGCGACATGCTGGAAGACGAAAATGAGGTCAGCTGCTAATGGGTAAAAATAAAAGTACAAGCTGGAAGAAAAACACGTAAATAAGGTGAGCTACCACCTTTTGGAGGTCAGTTGTGAGATGATGCCAGAAGACGACAATAAGGTCGATGCACTGACAAGTCCAGAACAACCATGAAATTGAGTTCAGCTACCTTCGAATGTATATAACATAGGACGTGATATCGTAAATATATCAGTTGAACTACAGCTTTCCTGCATGCACGATGTGTTACAGTCATCATGAATAGACTTATAGAAAAATTTAATTGTGCAGTTCAGTACAAAAAGCTTTGTGAAATGAAATCGGGCAGAATTACATCGCAAATGATTTCCAGGAGACTGATATGTTCTATGTGAAAAGCATTACATGTGTATCAAACAATGACTTGAGAGTACATTTGCCAAAACGATATGTTCAACTTATCCTGCAGAGGGACATGGGAAATCTTAACACGACCCTGGTGCATGTAACTTACAATGGTATGAAGTACAGTATATCGACAATGGAAATATGCACTGTTAGACTTTTCATGAAGAATGTGATACTTATTCGGCAGAAAGAGGGAAGAAGAGAAAAAAAATGTATACTTTGATTCACCTACAACTTCCCTGCATGCACAGAATGTTAGTTATCATGTTCGAGCTTATAGAAAAAATTGAATAATGTTGCATAGTACAAGAAGCTCATTGATATGATGGCGAAGAGCATTACGCGAGTGTTAAAAAAAACAGTGAATTCAGAGTACATTTAGCGAAATACTATGTGAAGTTTATTGAAGATACTGACCTGCAAGTTCTTAACCAGATGGTGGCAACGTCAATTTCATATGAGCTGTACCATCTCAGCAATACTGTAATTATTAGTTGGACTGAGACCTGTACGGGCGAACAGTACACATCCATCATGAAGCATGGAGTGGTTACATGGAAGGCAATGTGTTCACCGCTAACATGTGAAGTTTACTTGGCGACAGTATAAGAAACAATGAGTGTCACAACTCGCCCGTAGTAGCAGCAGAGCAGCATTCAGTAGACAACTGCTGCCGCAGTCACCATGAGCAATATGTTTGACACATGTGACTTGCACTGTTTCTTCCAGAAAATGTGAACTTGTATGAGAGGTACTTTATTGGATATAGGCGGGTGGTGTTTAAATGAGAGCTTTGACATGAGCAAATGCAGGTATGCGATGGTGAAAATCATATGTGGGGATACCATGATGCGTGGGATAATTTCCACAGGAAGATTCTACCCTGCTACAAGTATGATCGGTGTGCTGTCACTAATCTCCGACCAAACATTCAGTTACCCACAAATGGACACATTCTCGCAGTGGATGCACAATTTGAAGATATTACCGAACAGAATCACGAGAACAGGGAAGTGGACTTTATCCTACGCGATGTAGACACTGGTACAACCTGCAGGTGGACTGAAGAGTGTAAAGGCCACATACATAACACTATACTGGACGACTGAGGAAGCAAATGGATTCTACCCTGCACGGATAAGGTCTGCCGTGTATATAAGTACAAAAAATTAATTAACTTACATATATGTGTGTGAGCAGTACATCATGGATGTCGAAGTATTGAGTATGGACAGAACGACGGTCCAGGGAGAACTGACATGTTGCCGCAAGTGTAAATATTGGGAAGCTATTTGTGACCTTGTTGCATGCATTCTGATACTATTGGCCGAAGTTCTGAAGTAATGGTAGCTGTGATGTCAATGTGAGAGAAAACTATATAGACTCCTGTATCCGGCTCGTCACCATCAGTGATCTTGCAAAGATGAGCGTACCATTCCAGCCAGAGGCTACCTACACGAGTCTGATGCCGGATCATAGTATGGTCACGTATGATGTCGGGGATGAAGCTGAACAGAGGTCACACAGTGAGGACTGTGATGGCATAGCTCATTGGTTGCTGGCCCATAATCTGTTAGTATATGAGCACTGCCAGCAAATGGGCATCTGTACAATGCCTGGGAGGTGTGCAGAATACTACATGCGCACAGACATGCCTCTACCATGCAGTGAGGACGAGGTGGTGACCCATGCCATGTTGCACGATGCCATCCAAATTCATTTCCTGCAGAACTGTCAGTGACCTCAGTTCCCACCATCAACATCGCCGACGACAATGACAGCCAGTTGCCAGCTGTCACCACCGCCACCTCCCCGGTGAACATGGCATCACAACCTGTTCTAAGGCACAAGCAGCCAGCGAGGGTGGTACCTGCCGTCATCACCACCCAATCGGAGGTACTGCCTGCAACACTGCGTGAAATAACTGCAGGATCATTGTGCGACGTACGATGGACGTGTCCGTTAGGAGAGTGCGGCGAACTTAGGCTGTACTGGGCTATGCCAGTAGAAGACCGACTCGAGTGCCTTTACTAACAGCACGACATCGCCTGCAGCGCCTCTCCTGGGCTCGTGACCATATCGGTTGAACCCTAGACGACTGGAAAACTATGGCTTGATCAGATGAGTCCCGATTTCAGTTGGTAAGAGCTGATGGTAGTGTTCGAGTGTGGCGCAGACCCCACGAATCCATGGACCCAAGTTGCAACAAGGAACTGTGCAAGCTGGTGGTGGCTCCATAATGGTGTGGGTTGTTTTTACATGGAATGGACTGGGTCCTCTGGTCCAAGTGAACCGATTATTGACTGGAAAGGGTTATGTTCAACTACTTGGAGACCACTTGCAGCCATTCATGGACTTCATGTACCCAAACAACGATGGAATTTTTATGGATGGCAATATGCCATGTCACCAGGCCACAACTGTTCGCGATTGATTTGAAGAACATTCTGGACAATTCTAGCGAATGATTTGGCCACCAAGATCGCCCAACATGAATCTCATAAAACATTTATGGGACATAATCGAGAAGTCAGTTCGTGCACAAACTCCTGCACCGGCAACACTTTCGCAATTATGGACGTCTATAGAGGCAGAATGGCTCAATATTTCTGCTGGGGACTTCCAATGACTTGTTGAGTCCATGCCATGTCGATTTGCTGCACTTCGCCAGGCAAAAGGAGGTCCGACACGATATTAGGAGGTATCCCATGACTTTTGTCGCCTCAGTGTATATAAATGAACTGTAGAGGGAAAGTCGCCAGTAAAGTAAAAAGGTAACATTATTCTCTGTAGAGATGGTGTATATATACATAAACGCAAGTATGCTGGAGGCCACAACCACTATGTATGTAGAGAGAGAGAGACAATGTGTACATACATGAAGCACAACTACCTCGAATGTTTATAAGTAGCATGTACACTAGAGGTCACACCTACTGGGGAATATGGGGTGAGAGGCCGGTCATACACACACTACAAGTACCATGCACGCTGGAGGTCACAACCACTGGGTATGTATGGCAAGAGGCAGGTCATACACGAACTACAAGTACCATGTATGCTGGAGACCATAACCACATACATTAGCATGTGTGTGTCTATACAGCACTTGTTACCTACATGCCAACACAGTCATAGAGGAGAGGAGGCCCTGCAAGCAATGAGTGGGGCGCACACTTACTGGGGAGTGAGGAATTGAGCTCACAGCCCTTACTTGCGCGGCTTTGTGTCGGGGAGGGGGACCAATGGTAGACTCCATTCCCGAGCCTTAATGCGCTAGGTCCCGCCCCTTAAAGGCGAGCCATGAAGATGAGTCTACAAAAAAAACAAAACATTTTCCCTTCAGCAATCCAATGTGCATGCACGATGCAGGTCGCCTCCTTCCCGGGGTGGGGTGAAAAGCAGTTTTGGTCCCGCTTCCCTTCACAGGCAGAGCTGTGAGGNAGGCCAGCAGTAGATACTCTTGTTCATTAACATCACATTTTTAAAAAATGTATGTTGTTGTTACCTCGGCATGTACTCTCTGTACTATAACATTATTATTCATAATATGAGTCATGTACGAGTGTCAGTGGTTAGATGTTTCACTTGGGGAAAATTAAAACTAACGTACTCACAGCCTTCCTATATGCAGCACACACACACACACACACATGCTGGCTGTACTAGGCCAGTCCGACATGTTCATATTATGTCGGAGACTCTACAGTAGGACATAGGGAAGGGACTGTGACAGAATGAAATGGTATGGTGAAAGTGGGAGCATCCCGAGTGAAACTTGCCTAAGTTTCTCACATACATATAGCCTTTCCTCACATAGCATGCTACAGATCATGTAATATTTAGAATGTTAGGTTGATGCTGGGCTGTGTACGCCCCACAGTTGGGAGCCAATTTAACTTGATGTATGTAGGCCCCACAGTTGTGCGCCAAATTAACTTGATGTATGATACACTAACTAGCGATGCGCCCCACGTCCGGGCGCCACTTTAACTTGACGTATTTAGGCCCCACAGTTGGGAAGCCGCTTTACTTGATGTTATATCGCCTCTGTGGAAGACAGGGTGGCTTATAGTGTCGTTGTTAATGTCCCCAGGCACCGACTATATGACGCCTGAAGGTTAAGGGGTTTGCAATAATTTAGT
>NQII01000465.1:766863-785035 GCA_002778355.1 Clitarchus hookeri | reverse complement strand
AAGAGTTGCGTGAAGGAATCGCGAGAAGACGTGAGCACGAGTCCGAACCGCAGTCCCGGGAGACGGCAGCGGACCTTCTTCCAAGGCCTACCACTTCGCCGGAGCTCATTCCCAGATGACAGCCTACCAATACTCACCACTGAGTTAAGTATAAAAATCGTCGCCCGGAGAAGCCCCATTCAACCACGAAGTCGCCCAGTGAATACGAGTAGTCAAATTAGGTACCACACCTCGGAAGGGCTGATGTATGTAGTACTTGTGTAAACTCAAGACAATATATTCGTCCTTAACAAATGAAACAGTACAAGGCTTCATTATTACAATACCCTCAACCTCCAAGCACATTATAGTCTGTGCCTGGAGGCATTAACCAAGACACTATAAGCCACACTGTCTTCCACAGTGGCGGTATACCGTCACATTGAACCGTGAAGTTTGTTTACCATATATATTCATAAATGTTCAATGTTACCACCATGAGCGGCCCGAACATCATCTACGGGATAATCAAACTCGTTTCATGCTCTTGTCAGCATGTCCGGTGTTACGGTTTGGATGGCATTCGTAACTCTCGGTTTGAGGTGGTGAGAGGGTAGCGAGCTCGCATTCGACATGTCAATGTGAAGGGGATGATGGTCTGATGTTTCTTTTATGTTCCGAGAGATAACACTGGGAGTGTCTGTCGTCGCACTATTAGCGTGTGTTCTGTGTTAGTCCGCATCACGATGGCGACAACACAACAGAAGGCTTTCTGTGTTATTCAGTTTGCTAAATGTGAATCTGTAACGACTATTCAACATGAATTCTGTCGCAAATACGGACGTCGTCCTGCCGATAGGTGGAGTATCGTCCGTTGGTTTCGTTAGTTCTGTGACACAGGATGCCTTAACAAAGGCAATAGTTCCAGGTGGCCGAGTGTCCGAAGAGAATGTGCAACAGATACAACAAGCGTTCGTTCGCAGTCCGTGAAAATCAAGTCGACTAGATAGCTGGGAAATGCAATTCCCTCAATCGACGGTATGGACAGTGTTACGAAAGCGATTGTTGTACAAACCATACACGTTATAGCTTGTACAGGCTATTACTGAAATGGATAAAGAACTGAGACATGATTTCTGCATGTTCGTTCTTGCCCAGAACGAGGTAGACGATGCCTTCATGTCTACACTGGTTTTTAGCGATGAAGCGACGTTCCATACAAATGGTAAGGTGAACCGGTAAAACGTGCGGATATGGGGTCAGGAACCTCCACATGAAACCACCAAACACGACCACGCTTCCCCCAAAGTGAACGTGTTTTGCGCTGTATCCAAAGACACTGTTTTCGGCCCTTTCTTTTTTCACGAGCCCACTGTTACTAGAATCTCTTATTTGGGCATGCTTACAGAGTAGTTGTTTCCTCAGTTAGAAGAAGCAGCGGGGACTTCATTTTCCAGCAGGATGGTGCTCCACCCCATTGGCACCTAACTTTTCGCAGATACCTGAAAGAGACGTTGCCGCAATTCTGGATTGGTCGAGGAGCAGCTGGTGACCAGACTCTTCATCACTGGCCTCCAAGAAGTCCGGATCTTACCCCGGATATATTTTTTCTATGGGGGTACATACAGGATCAAGTGTTTCGTCCACCATTGCCGGCTAACATTGACGATCTCGAAACGAGAATTACGTACGCCATCTAAACTGTAACACTGGATATGCTGAAAAGAGTGCGCAACGAGTTTGATTATCGTGTAGATGTCGTTCGGGCAGCTCATGGTGGTCACATTGAATATTTGGAATGTATGGCAAACAAACTTCATGTTTCCATGGTTCATTTGATTGGTCAATAAAAGTGTAGGGTGTTTGGTTATGATATTATAGACCTTCAAAGTTGGGGCATTCTTTTATATTCATCCGGTATATAGAACAACTTAACACAAAGATACCTATCACCCATACCATCTGCTCAACCGACCAACACTTTACCACCCACCATAACACAAACTCATGTCATCTAACGCACCGACTGACACCAGACAAATATACTAACCAACCATACAATTCGCTATAACTCAGGCATACCTCGGTCATACAGTCAACAATTATACACAAAATACATACCAAACTCTATGATACACATACATGACATTTACAATACCATTAGTGATCGATACGACACAAATATAGTCACTATGCAACATGTCATCCAGTCTACCGACCAGCAATACCATTCATTATAATTCAAGCATACCAAAGATCCATTAATTTCAACCATACCACAGCACACACACATTCTGCCCATATCAACTACCATACTGGCATTCCCAACAACACCAGTAAAATACGCTAGAGACCATACAAAAATACCAATCACCATAACATGAAAATACCTATCGACCATACTATCCACCGTACCGAACAACATCACACATATATACTAGACACCATACTGACCAATCCTCCACTATAATCCAAGAAACAACTCAATCGCAACATCTGCCATCCATAAATTATATATACCAAGCAACCATCCACTACAGACCAGTCATTAACACAAACATTCCTGCCACCCCATACTATCTAACCTACCGAAATTACTGACTGATGCCAGAAAAGTGTACCAGACACAATACCACCTAACATACCAAGCAATCATCCATTATAACTCAAGAAAAACTCGGACATACTTATCAACCGTAACATTCACCTCGCAACTATTCGGTTCAGACACAATAAACTAAAAAAACAAATAGGAGACAATAACAAAACATATATACCATAGATACTATTCGCCATACCATCTTTACTGACCAAAGACAGCCAAATATCCCAAATGCCATACTGCTTAATATACAGACCAACCATACCATCAACTAGGGGTGTTGAGTAACACGATACGTGTGTACACCAGCAGGAAATCTCCTTTGCGCTGTAGGAACAGCAGCAGAATGGACTGGATGGTGGTCTGGATGTAACATTCACTATTCAGTGTTCCCACACCACGATGCCAGGTGTTGGTCCTGTCTGTCGCTGCTCTCTTGGACGACGCCACACTCGCAAACGACTGTCACTGGCGCCAAGGCAGAATCTGCTCTCATCACTTAACACAACCGCGCCATTCATCCCTCCAGTTGCGTCGTTCGCGACATCATCCGAGGCGGGCTGCACGGTGATGAGGTGTGAGAGGAAGCCTGGCGAGCAACACCCTTGATCGTAGCCCAGCGTCCAGCAAACAGTTGGTGATGGTACTAGNTCATCCGTCCAGTTGCGTCGTTCACGACACCATCCCAGGCAGGCAGTATGATGATAAGGCGTGAAAGGAGGCGTGGCGAGCGTAAAAGTGGGGTCCTAATCTGTGCGGTGGTCGCAGTGCGATCAGCAACGGCTGCTCGTCTGATGCGGCGGTCCAGGCGGGAATCCGTATGCCGCTGCTGTCCGGAACCAGGTTGACGAGCATGTGCACCATCGTTGGACCACCGGCACCACCAATGATGCACGTCCTACACATTGGTAAATTCTTCGGAAGAACCATCCAGCCTCCCTCAGGCCCACAATACGACTTCGTTCAAAGTCCATTAATTGCACGAAGTGTGGTCGTCTATGCTGTCGTGGCATGTTTACAATCCTTACTTCACACAGGCCGATGCTTGAAACAACTACTCTTTCACTGAGTCAATTACAGTTGTATTGGACTCAGCGATGTTATGCCTCGTATGTGGTTCCTACTCTGTTCACAGCACTGCACTGTTAATCATTGCATGTACTGCCCTCTATCAGTGTCCCATGCGCATATGGTGTTTCTACATCACCTCTTTAGTGATGTTCATTTTTCATTTTCCACCAGTGTTAACATCCACCAAGCAACTATACAAGCCAGACCTGTTATGCCATAACACAAATATCAATCATACCCACCAACTACAGAAATCACTATAACTACAGTACCATATCGACTACCAAACCAGCAGACTATACATAGCCGACCTAAAAACAATAATTCATTCTGACCAACCATATCAAACAAATATATTTGGTTACCATAATGCACACCACTAAACCAACCAGCAATAACATCACCATCAACATATTCGGGCTAAATAAGATGTTCACTGCGAAGTAAATTTTCTAAATTATCACAACACTTCTCGCATCATCTGATCCAGGTCAGTATAGTTGCATACTGCATAAGAGTCCCACACATCTCAAGCCATTCAAAAGACATATTTCGAGTCATACATTTAGCAGCTTGGAAGTGACTATTCAAAGACATGCCAACTGCCGCACTTTTCTCGCACGGGACCTTGGCAGAGAAATTCCATACACCAGTACGCCCAATATTTGAAGTCCCGCCAAGTGTAAGGTCACACACGAAAAGCATTGGAGGAAGCACCAATGGATTTTTGGTTATGTAGAGTGTCACCCAACACATCAGGTAAAAACAAAGGGGTCGAGTCTTAATCCTTAGCCAGAACCTTCACACTTACAAAAATAACAACCGTCAATTGTGACCTGTGTTCAAAACCATGTGATCGCCTCCTTTCGTAGGTATGACGTAACACTGTGTTTGCGAGGGTCTCAGTCACTGAACCTGCGCATCTATCGTATCAAATTGTCTGTTATCTGATAAATTGTTCTTAGTTCTCGTTTAGACGTTTCAGGAGAAATTAAAATGAAAAATACTAATATTATTTTTGATATCCGCCCAGAAAATAGCGAGTTGGTTAACTATTTATCAGTTCGCAAAATTATTAAAAGTCAAAGAGCCTTCGCAGCTTGACCTCGGAGGCGTGCCCCGTTCCGGCAGCTCGTCGCTAACGCGTCCACACGCGGGCGGTGGCAAACAGCCGACCGCCTTAAATATGATTACTTGGAACTCTCAATCGCAGGCGCTCCGCGAGGTGCATCGCTCTCGCTCGCGGTCGATGGCAAACAGCCCTTCCACACAGGCTTCCCCGGGCCTCGACGTCTCAACTCGCGGGAAACCAACTGACCAATAGGGACATCCTATGACAGAGAATAGCGGACCTTCCCCTTCAGTTCTAAGCGTCCCTTTTATTTGATTTTTACGAAATTTCTGCATGTTCACATTTGTACTAGTATAGGCATAATTTATAAACAGAGTTGTAATAACATTAATATTGTACATTTTAATATTTAATTAATCAGCAGGGTGCCCTATAGTGAGCGGAGCAAGGTGGCGTGGAGGGTTGCGCCCCACGCGCGGGCTGCAAGCCTCACCCTTTTTCAATGTCTCACAAAATATGCCTGTTTGGGAAGAAAATGAGTCTGACACTCAATGATGCAATTTATCCTACCTTCTCTCCTGCCATATTCTACCCTAATAGACAATCTTAACATTAAAATTATAAACGTAACAATCTTCTTATCAGATGTACACTGGAGAGTAAAAAAAAACTTGTATAGGCATGCGTATGTAAATAACAGAGGTATGGAACCAATCAGAGTAACGCGATGCGGTCGGCAGCGCCTATATAAGATAACAAGCGTCTGGCAAAGTTGCTAGATCGGTTACTGCTGCTACAATGGCTGGTTATAAAGATTTAAGTGAGTTTGAACGTGGTGTTATAGTTGGCGCACGAGAGATGGGACATAGCATCTCCGAGGTAGCGATAAAATGTGGATTTTCGCATACGACCATTTCACGAGTGTATCGTGAATATCGGGAATCCGGTAAAACATCAAATCTTCGACATCGGTGAGGCCGAAAAAAGATCGTGAACGAACGGGACGAACGACGACTGAAGAGAATCATTAAACGTGACAGACGTGCAACCCTTTCTCAAATTGGCGCAGATTTCAATGCCTACTGCATACCTTCAGACATTAGTCGAGAACATGCCACGTCGTCTTGCGGCACTTCTGCGTGCTCGCGGGGGCCCTACACGATATTAGGCAGGTGTACCAGTTTTTTTGGCTCTTCAGTGTATGATATTCTACTACATATTATAAGCAAATACAAATTTTAATGACAGTTTTATGGTGATTCCAACTATAATTAAATTTAATTTACATATAACCCCAATTTTAACAGAGACATGTCAAAATGGTTGGTCACAACCATATATGTTTTCTTTCGGAGAGTTTCAATTAACTACAAAGGTATTATAATTAAATAGTGGAAACTTACATAAAATCAATTCATTCGTGTAGTCTTTTTATTAATGGCATTAAAACAACATAAAAAACAAGTCTACTTTCTACTTTAGTTTCTAATATCTTCCTGGCAACCTAACACACTCAAAAAGTATATGGGTTTATTGACATGTTATTAAAAGAAAAAAATTTCAAACTAATGTTATGTAAAGAATTTAAAGTTTTAATATAATTTATTATTAAAGTATGTGCCGGGATCCCGCGAAAGGTAAGCACATATTAAATCATATTAATCACATATTATCATCCTTATGCCATTCTCAACATGTCTCTTCTCCCTTTTGTTATTAAATTTAGTGGTGAATTAAGGTATTACAGTCCGTGAATACAAAATCCAAGAAATACCGTGTTGAACGTGCGAATGATGCGCTGTACACAGGATCATGCAAATGCAGAGAAAATAAAATGCTGGACTTTCCTGCCACTCAACAGTAACAATGGTGAGCACCCTCGCCAACGTAAGATGTTTCCCAGCATCAAGGAGGCATCAAGACGGCACCAAGACATCAAAATATCACAAGTCCCGAGTCGTGGACAAACTTCAAATTGGCATTGGAAACCCAATCCGAGGAATCGCTTAAAGTAACAAATTTTCTTAATAAAAATTGCAAGCCCGAGAAAAATATATCATATTACCGTGGTGGGGCAAAAAAAAAAAAAAACTCAATCAACTTACCAAAAGTGGCAATAGCCTAAATGATAAATCACTCTATTAAATAAATATATAAAGTACAGAGCACCAAAATCAGCAAATTCACGCCACCATGGCTACAATGACGAAGAAGCAGATACGGTGCCTTCCCAAAAGCTTAGTGACTTACACAGAAATCAAGTCGCTCGGTACTATGCTA
The DNA here is from genome assembly GCA_002778355.1 of Clitarchus hookeri. NCBI lineage: Eukaryota > Metazoa > Arthropoda > Insecta > Phasmatodea > Phasmatidae > Clitarchus > Clitarchus hookeri. The sequence goes on along the minus strand of NQII01000465.1, from coordinate 778,031 downwards.
GTAATGATACATATTTTATACGATATTTCAAATAAATACAATTAATAATTTATAAAAATTAAGTTGGTAATTACAGAAAAGCCAAAGATGGTAGAATATTTTATGAAATAACTAACAATTTTTTTTGTTCCAACAAAAACTATTTTAGATACTTTGCACAAGGGTTCAGCATGATCAAAGCATGTTCAATAATTGGTCACCAATAAATCTTAAAATTACGGTTTGACAGAAATAATTAAACATTATTGCATAAATAAAAAAAATTACAGAAACAGTCACAAATACATTATTTAACATTCATCTACCATAGAAACATGTAATCAAAATGTTAGGGTATTGGAAAAAAAAAACCTGCTTTGCCATACAAAACTAAAAAATATTCTCTAGCAGAGAATACAACAAGGATCCAGAAGAAAGAAAGAACATTTTAATTTAAGCGAGTGCCAACAAATGGCATACACTCACCCCCTTAAACCAGGCCACTGGATTCAATGGAATGGTGACCACCGACACACATACACATAAATAACTAAACTAAATTTTCAAAAAGACTACTTGAAACAAAAACAACTCTTTGTCATCAGCACATTCTGATGGGAGTAGGTGAGTAAGTGAGCGTGTGAAGACATTTGGGTGGCACTTATCATCGAGGTCTTGAGNAGCCGACGAGGGCAAAGCGAGGTGAGTATGGAGCCCAGAATGCAAAGTCAGGGGAAATGGCGGATCGCCGAGAAAACCCGCCAACCAGCAGCATCGTCCGGCATGATTCCCACATGCGAAAATCCGGGAGCGACCCCGCCGGGAATCGAACCCGGTTGGTCTAGGTGAGAGGTGAGTAGTTTAATCACTACACTACCGCGGCCCTGATGGAGTAGGTAAAGAAGCCATAATACATCCCTCTGGCATCTGAGGAGGAAAGTCACAAGGTGGGGAAGTTGTCTTGGAACAGAATTTGGATTTCAACCAAAAATGCATGGCAAAAAAAAAACATCATTAACGATACGATAATGGATATGAGATTTAAGTTGACAGGAGGTTGCGAAGGATGAGGACGAAGTGATGCAGGACGTCTTGAAAGTTGGTCCTCTGGGGAAGTGAATCCAAAAGAGAATACTATTCTTAACAAAATAATAATTTAGGATAAGATTAGGGAAAGAAGAAAAATTAAAATTATAGAGATTAGCTACTAGCTTATGGCAATGGATGACAGGCAGAATTAGGTTATAATAAATTTCCCGAATTCATGACACTAAAAGTGTTGTGAAAGGGAGAAAGGGACTGATGGTGTCACAATGTGACTCATGGTTGATCAATACACCACCTGACAAAGCAAGGTGAAAGGGAAAAGGATTTAGTTATAGACCTACACAAAAATACACTGGAGAGCCAAAAAAGCTGGTATAGGCGTGCTATGCAAATAACAGAGGTATGGAACCAATCAGAGTAACGCGATGCGGTCGGCAGCGCCTCTATAAGACAACAAGCGTCTGGCAAAGTTGCTAGATCGGTTACTGCTGCTACAATGGTTGGTTATCACGATTTACGTGACTTTGAACGTAATGTTACAGTCAACACACGAGGGATGGGACATAGCATCTCCGAGGTAGCGATAAAATTTAGATTTTCACGTACGACCATTTCACGAGTGTACCACGAATATCGGGAAACTAGGTAAAACATCAAATTTTCGACATCGCTGCGGCCAGAAAAAGATCGTGAACGAACGGGACAAACGACGACTGACGAGAATCATTAAACGTGACAGACGTGCAACCCTTTCTAAAATTGGGCAAGATTTCAATTCTGGGGCATCAACAAGTGCCACCGTGCGAACTATTCAACGGACCATCATTGATATGGGCTTTCGGAGCCGAGGGCCCACTCGTGTACTGTTGTTGACTGCACGACACAAAGCTTTAAACCTCACCTGGTCAGGCGAATCTCGTTTCCAATTGTATCAGGCGGATGGACATGTACGGGTATGGAGACATCCTCATGAATCCATGGACCCTACATGTCAACAAGGGACTGTTCAAGCTGGTATGGGGCGTGTGCAGTTGGTTTGAAATGGGACCCTGATACGTCTAGACACGACTCTGACAGGTGACAGATACGTAAACATCCTGTCCGATCACCTGTACCCATTCATGTCCATTGTGCATTCCGACGGACGTGGACAATTCCAGCAGGACAATGCGACACCCCACACGTCGAGAGTTGCTACCGAGTGGCTCCAGGAACACTCTTCTGACTTTAGACACTTTCATTAGCCACCTAAATTACCAGACATGAACATTATTGAGCATATCTGGGATACCTTGCATCGTGCTGTTCAGAAGAGATCTCCACCGCCTCGCACTCCTATGGATTTCTGGACTGCCCTGCAGGATTCATGGTGTGAATTGCCTCCTGCATAACTTCAGACATTAGTCGAGTCCATGCCACGTCGTCTTGCGGCACTTCTGCGTGCTCGCGGGGGCCCTACACGATATTAGGGCAGATGTACCAGTTTTTTTGACTCTTCAGTGTATATTGTCCATAGTAGAATTAGAAGCATAATAACCTATGAAAACTAGTTTTACGTAAGAAGGAAAGTTTCAGGATAACAACATATTTTTGCCACAATATTTACATTATGACTTTCAAGAAAATAAATTAAATTCACAGTTATCTATGAGTGCATCAAAGAAAATAAAATATGCAGGACACAGGTAATATCGTGGGGTTTTGAATCCTACAAGTGAATCATGGTTAACAGTAGCAAAATGCTTATGATCTAAACTAACAATAAAAAAATTATTGAACATTAAGTAACGAATACCGGTTCAACTTGGGATTCAGAAATGGATATTAACAACAGCGTTAAGTGATGAATTGTATACAATTGTCTGAACAGTATTTAGGCCATAGAACAAAAAAAATTTCAGGTACAATGCGTGCTTTAATGTAAATTGTCAAAGTAATGAACTGTTGTACGTGTTTTAGAATATTTAAAAATGTTATACTTAATGCATACGCTAGTTTCTATAGCATGACATAAATAAAAAATTGCTAGTCTTGCATTAGTGGGAGCTTCCCTGGCATTGAGCAGCATAACATTTAAATCAATCGTAAAACTCAATAATCATCCCCTCTAGAACATCATGTAATGACAGTCAGGTAGTAAGGTAAGTATACCCTATATGGCCTAGTACTCAATATGGCCTACTGAATAGTTCTCGGTAATGACGCCATTAATTCGAACGATGGCAACATCAGCATTTTTGGGAAGTAAAGAGTTGCGAAGTATCTATGAGCTGTTGGAGAGACGAATAAAGGCGTTTATCTGTTGTGTCACATTTGTGTGCTATTATTTCTGTCTAGTACGTTTCTTATTGTAATAATTACTAAACAAAAAACATTGAAATTTCCTACGTGTTTATTTAATAGTGAATAATGTCTAGTTTAAAGTAATGCCGGGATATTCAGAATAAAAATCAATTGCATGAGTTCTAGACTAAAATCTTTGTCATGCAGTGAGTGAGGCATCAATATGGCCTATGCAGACCAAATCGAATACACATGAGATCTAAGCAGAAACACCACCCTCCTCCTTCACAACATAAGAGCAAGGGTTTTAAATGAAAACTGATATTTTATTGCAGTGTTTATCTTTCATTAAACTTTCAAAAATGGATCCGTTTTTTCATACGATATATAGTTTTCGAGATATTTTGTTTTCTAAATGAACAGCTTCTATCTTTTCAAATCATCTGTGATTATTCTTTGTGTCTGTCATTCTGGTCTCTCATTTTCAGAAGAAAAAAAACAGCTGGAGTAGCAGGTGGCGTCAAGGGGACACAGAAAAAACTTTAAAAGTAATAAAACAAGTCAGATTATAAAGCTGAGAAAAAATTAGGTATGCCACGCAGAACGTTGCGGAGATATGTAAAACTTAGTAGAGCAACCAAGTCAAAACTATGACATAAGTTCGCTTTGTCTGAAGTTAAAAACATTGAACTCTGTTCTCGAATTACATGTCTTACAGAAGTTGAGTACCCTGTTACACCATTAGTTTTAAGGATATGCATTTACAAGTATTGTAAGTCAACCAACATCAAACATCAGTTTTCCGACATTAAACAAATTGTAAGCTGCAATTTTTGAGGGATAACCCTACACTTTCAATTAGAAAATCCCAAAATCGGAATCCGGCCAGATCTCGAAAATTAAACAAATGTGTAGTTGAACACAATTTCAATAAAATAAAATTAATTTTTGAGAAGAAATATATTCTACAGGAATCCAGAAAGACTGTTCAATATGGATGAAAAAGGATGCAGGCTGAGTTTACACAAAGAGCCAAAGGTGCTAGCAAAGAAAGGTGTACACAGAGTCTACTTCTTTGGCAACGAGCATGGAGAAAATGTAACCATTATCACTTGTGTATGTGCAACAGGTGAAGCCATTCTCCCAATGATTTTGTTCAAAGGAAAATGTATGAGGCCAGAATTCACCGATGATTTGCCGGCAGGTGAAGTTGGCAGCATGATTCCGAGGGGTTCCAACACAGACCTTTTTTGAATGGTTGCACCATTTTGGACATCACAAACCTGCAGGTCATTGTGTCCTTTTTTTCGATGGTGTCAAGAGCCACCTGGACTACAAAATAGCGGGCAATGCAGAGCAGTAAGATACAGAATTGTACTGCCTCCTATCAAGCATGTACTGCCTCCTATCAAGCACAACACATGAACTGCAATTCCTTGATAAAGCAATTTTCCATTCTTTTTAAAACCACTGGGATGAAGTAGTAATGTTGTACCATCACAACCATGGTGAAAGAACCACATCAAAACAGCACTTTGGAAGAATCTTCATTACAGTGTGGGACAAATCACTGAAAATGCCTAACATCAAATTCGGTTTTAAGGCAACAGGTTTGTACCCATATAATCCTTTGCGTTTCCTCCAATCGCATGTGCACCAAACATGGCATTTATCCTAGGATTTCCGAAACTCAAACCTCATAAAAACTTCATCTTCACAGCCGGCACCATAGAAGTTAGAATGATCGAAGTTAAGTTAATATAGTTAGAACCACAGTCTGGACCATCAGGAGAACAAAATTGCAAACCTACCAGTGTGATTAGTTTGTCTTAATAGGATGTAGATCCAGTTGATTCTGCCATTATTAATTCCGATAAAGAGGGCAACGAAGCTCACAATAGAACATTTTCCAATTTTATGCCATCTCCGAAAATAAAATTGCAGGCAGTTTCCAAGAGAAAATCGGCCATAAACAGCAAAAATATTGTCCCGAAAAAGGCATTGTTTCTGAAAAATTACAATGATTATAGGGATCCGGGGGATGATTACGTTCTCGCCCTTTCCTACTCCTGTCAGAATAGTGGCACCAATTATGTTCCGGCCAAGTTATGTGACGCGAAGCCTCGTCCCGTTACATAATCGTGGTGCATATAAATATCGCATAAGCATTACAAGAACGCCTAATTTTAATTGGAGCTTATGTGAGGGCACACCTGACAACTCTAGAGAATTTAGGAACTCTACAGGATATGAAGTGCTCTGCTCTGTATCCATGACTGTGTCTACTGACAAATACTCCGTTGTTTCTCCTTGTACCTCTTACAAAATGTTAGTATTAATTTTATTAACGATGTCATTTTTTGCTGGTAGAATCGCTCTTTTACATAGCCACTGGTCGTCATTTATATTTCTTTGTAGATCTGGGTAAACACTAGCAATGCGTTTCATATCACTCTGCACCAAATTACTAAAATCCCGCATTAGTGACACAAAGCCCTCGGCATCTGTTTCTAACCACCCATCTCCAATTTTCAATAGCGTATAAGCATAGTGTTGTACTGTATCAACGTCATTGTATACGTGCACTCTCATATTTGTCAAGCTGAATTTCTTGACATTTGCCCATAAATTTGACGACTTCAGAAATACTTTGATTTCATCTGTAGGTGTGCCCCTCTGAATCACAGGTATAGTTTGGCGGAAGTCACCAGTCCCATAATGTCTGTATTGTTTCGTATATCCTGTAGAGTTCGGTTTAGAGGCTCTATCGCTTTTTTTGTGTCACATTGTGCTTTCGTGCCACACTAAGAACTTACATTGACGCAGCGTTGTACCCCGAGCGTTATTTTTTACTAAAATTGCAGATGGGTGACTCTTCCTGAGCCAGATTCAGTGGCAACTATAACACGGAATGCGCGGTACGGCCCCCGCTCAGTAGTGTGGCGGCTATGCCGGAGGAAGCCACGGCTACAGCAATTTCCTTGTCTTTCTTATATGGGCCAGAAATAAATTTAACAAAAATGTTTTTCTCGTTCCACCAGGAGCATCTAGAAAGAAGAGTGCACCATTCCCTGACTCCACTTGCCGTAACACTTAGTTAAACACGTGTCTTTGTTCCGGTAATAACCGGGTCACCATTTCGGTAACTTGCTGCTGCAACGCTGGGACATCATAATTTAACTCTCGAACAATTTCGTCAGTTAAGTCACTTGAGTCTGATCGTGGAGGGCTAATCATTGCGAAATCGCTTAACTTTTTCCCCACAATTGCCATTATTTTATATTAAATTTTTGCAAGGGCTTCGTTATAAAGGTATTCATTAAATGTCATGTCTGCCTGTGTCTGCTGTATCCGTTACAAAATGTCTTCCGCCATGTACTCTTTGTACTTATCCCACAACTGTTGGGGATTGCTAAGGCTGCAAGGTGATAAGAGGGTTGCATATAGTTCCCTGATTTTGGCTGGTGACCGGCACTGCACGGCTTCCTCCATGGTTTCGTCCCAACGATTATCATTCTCTAACAGACACAGAGCTTCACATGCCTCTCTATACGTTGCGCATTCCTGACCATTGACAGCTTTAAGGTCTGTATGGCTTGTCGGACTCCGGACGTGGTGCAGCAACATACACAAACAGAAACATTCAAAATTTGTTACATGGATGGAGTACACACGGCCGAGGGCATCTGATAATTTAACTCCAGGCCAATTTTCAACAGGCGTGCCTTGAACGCGGCGTTTCCACTCCTTTCTTGAAGTGTTCCAAGTGTAGTAACGGGGGACTTCGGGATACAACGAAGTTTTTACGAAAGAATCAGCCTGACAGAGCTGGAAAAATGCTGTTAGTGTGGTCTTGGCCGGTGATGAGACCCTTTCATTGAAGTTGTTCTCATTAAAGTACACATGCCAAATGCACGGCAAGATGAACAACAGTTGGATGTCTCTCATGTAAGGGGAAACCAAGGAGCTGCCACGCTGCCTCGTTGCTACTGACATAACGCCCTGGACTTCATTAGCAGGCTGCACTCCACCTTCATTTATAAGATTGAATATCGCCTGATCATTTCCTTTATTTATATACTTGNTTCATTAGCAGGCTGCACTCCACCTTCATTTATAAGATTGAATATCGCCTGATCATTTCCTTTATTTATATACTTGCATATATATGTAATAGCGCGGACAGAGCTGCAAGTCTCTACAATAATGTGAGCATTAAACATTTTATATATAATGGACGAATATGGCACAACCCTGCTATTGTCTAAGGTTACGAACGCCCCACCCCACTGAGAACCTTGACAGTGATTTTCCTACCACCATGTTATGGTGCTCTGCTTCTGTATAACGGGTAGCCTTTGTCACTGTGCACTGTTTCTTTTAGTAGCGTTCGTGGATTTTTTTTGTACATTTTTTTGTCCAATATATTCTTCTTCCTCGTGAGAAATCTTCTGTATACTATATTCAACACTGTCTTCAATTTCGTACGTTTTATACAAAGGTACATTCGAGGTTTTAAGGCTTTCTCGCTATATTCATCTTCATGTGGTTCTGGTTTTGTATATTTACAGTCCAACCATATATTATATTTTACTGTGCCTTCTCTTTCCATCTCGCCTGTAAGTTGATCTATATTATTCTGGTTCATATGCTTAAAATATGTACAGATATCGTCTACCATGTCTGATTAATAAGATGCAACATATGTCTTCATTAGACTTCGGAAAGCAGATTCTTTCAGTATGAATCCATTCTCATTTCGTAAATTTGCAACAGATAAAGGTGTAGGCGCTTTATATGTACACATTTTGACATGGTTGTAATACAACTCACGGCATATGTTTACCTGATGGTCATGCATTTCACGTCGCACGTTGTCTGGAACGCCAGTTACTTCATAACATGAGAACTCACAACCACACTTGTGGCAACAAGTAGTGTAGTAAGCCCATTGCGTATTCTTCAAACATTTTCCAGATTTCTCATGTTGACGAGCACTGCACTTTTTACTAAAGATCGTGCCGCAAAAGTAACATGAATATCTTGATGCCTGTGGAGAACTGTTCATGTACAGGTCAGATGTTGTCGATGGTGCCAGCGCAGCAGTATCCAATGCAGCAGGTGCCTGGCCTTCACCTGTTTTTTTTGGATGTAGGCAATACACTACATCGCTTAGCCAGCACAGGAAAGAGTCCATCATACGTTGCAACATGTATTTTTAAGTTATTATGTCGTCCAAATTGAGACTTGTACTGTTCACATGTTACAGTGGATTGCTTCATGTTCATAGAACAAGCAGTTTCATTTCGGCGGGCATGACAGCTCTTTGTAAATGACTTCTTGCAGAAATAGCACAATTGACTTTCTGAAGTCTTTTCCATCTTCGCTCGATACAATGTACACTCTTCGAAATTCGAATAACAACTAAGACGATTCCATCAATTTCACATGCTATATATATATATATACACACACACAAATATTCTTATTTCGTCAGTGATATTTAAGCTTTTTTATTCATTCTATAAACGTCAATTCAGCTAGCTAGCGAATCTAGTTTGCTACACCACCATACAGCTACTATGTTTCCCACATTTCCTTGAAAAGTTTATACTACAGCTTCAAATCGTGGAAAATACTACAACAATAAACCCGACTTCTCTCCACTGCTACACAACATTTTACATCTCTCATCTCGACGTGCGTTGCTACTTTTACTAAAGATCTTACTACAATAGTAACATTGTTTCCTCCACATTGGTGAAGGATTGTGTTCTATTTCGCATGAAGGTCAGAAGTTGGTGATGTAGGTGTACCAATACTTCGTACAGCAGAAACCTGATCGTCACAAGTTTGTAATGTTATCCATGTACTCTGTTGCTTAGTATGTAAAGGAAAAAGTATTTACATTTTTTTCATATATATGTTTAAACTGTCTGTACGAGTGAACAAAACGTGACACATATTACATCGATAGTTTGTACGACACGCATTCAGCTTACCTTTATGTGTTACATGTCTCTTCACATTGTAGGCATATGAAAATGTCATGTTACAATAGTGACATGGATGACCAGGAGATGTGACTGATCCAGCCAATGTTTCCACGGTAGGGTATGTTGTCTTTAACAATGTTGATGGTTAGAATTTTTCTTTCGTAGGTATCTTCTCATCAAAAGTTTCCTTTAATCTCAGAAAATACTGATTGACATGTGCNATGTTGTCTTTAACAATGTTGATGGTTAGAATTTTTCTTTCGTAGGTGTCTTCTCATCAAAAGTTTCCTTTAATCTCAGAAAATACTGATTGACATGTGCAGGAAGGAGAGCTTTGCATGTTGNGGTTAGAATTTTTCTTTCGTAGGTATCTTCTCATCAAAAGTTTCCTTTAATCTCAGAAAATACTGATTGACATGTGTAGGAAGGAGAGCTTTGCATGTTGCAATATTACTTTTTAAGCTATCACGCTATCACATCTTCGAAAATATGATTTANCAGGAAGGAGAGCTTTGCATGTTGCAATATTACTTTTTAAGCTATCACGCTATCACATCTTCGAAAATATGATTTACACTTTACACATGATAAGATAATGCATTTAAAATTTTGTTGGCAACCAGTCTCGTGTCGACGGGCATGGCAACTTTGGGAAGATGTTTTCTTACAGTAGCGACACAAATAACTTTCCCGATTATTTTCCATCGAAGAAGAACAGCACGTTTTACATAGCCACTGTTCACTCTTCGAAGTCTGAATAGCAACTGCATCAGTCAGTATATACTAAAACCTATATATATATATATATATCAATCATGACCATGATGTTGGATGATGTCATGTGCCCTTGACCTTATCCAGACCTTTGGAAGACATCATGTTGAATTTATGGTTACAGAATGCATAAAAAAGCTTAAATCATACTAACAATATATGAAGATTTGTACATTCANCATGTTGAATTTATGGTTACAGAATGCATAAAAAAGCTTAAATCATACTAACAATATATGAAGATTTGTACATTCAGACCCTACTCATTTATGTCAGAACACGCAATACACTACAATATACAGAGGTTGTTAAATGCATATAATATTTTTTTTTATAATTATTTGTATATCTGTTTGCATCAGCGTGTAGCAGTGATGTCTCTGTTGCGCGACTAATCGTTNATTTTTTTTATAATTATTTGTATATCTGTTTGCATCAGCGTGTAGCAGTGATGTCTCTGTTGCGCGACTAATCGTTCAAAGGAATGTTTTGTGACAATAAAAGAAAAACCGTACTTAAAAATCGCGTAATGAGTTCACACTAGAAGTATTGTAGTCATTTTCACGGTTGGTCCTTGTGATCAATCGTTCTTTCTGAAGTCTACATGTGTTCCAGCTTTTACTATAAGTACTTTTAAGCCATACTTGACCCTGTGTTAATTTTCGCTGTTGGGGGTGATGACTATGTTACAAATTTTATGTCTGTATCTTAAACAGTTCGGAAATTACATCCAACTGTGCTTATAAGTGCGCTTAGGCCATATTTGACACCGCAGTCATTTTCCTTGTCGCAGGCATGAGAAGTTTTCTCGGTCTCCGCGCGACTTGTACTTTAGTAGTGCATTCCCGTTTGTCGGGCTCTGCTCGAAAATTTTTCTGAATAATAATGTGTTTGGTCTGCTGGGCGCTGGCCGAGAAAGCTTTTCCTTATATTCGATTGTTAGCTGAGTTCAGTCGTCATTCATAGTTTGTGTGTACGGACGTATGTGTGCGAAGGACAATGCTGCGATGTGTAGGTAAGGTGTGTGTATGAAGTGAGTGGCCTCGCAGTCGAGAACGTCGTGACAGGGAATGGTAAGTGGAGAAGGGG
>NQII01000465.1:747276-762764 GCA_002778355.1 Clitarchus hookeri | reverse complement strand
CCCTAGAAACGGTATTTTTTCTATTTAAAAAAATAACAATTTTTATAACAATTAAATTGCTTAGTAGCGACGTCCCTACTACTAAATTCATGTCCCTGCTGGAAGGAGTAATTAAGATCTTCCTGTTTTTTTCCATAATTTTATTTTGATATTTATTTGTGAATTTGCATTTAATAATATGTTGTTATATTATATTGTTTATAGTTAACGGTGAACAAATTTATATTCACATTACAATTCATGGATGTTTGTTGCATTTAGGGTAAACCCCAGTTGTAAATCTCTCTCTCCTCTGAAGGAAACTTTTTATAATTCCTATGCAACCCTCTGGAAAAGATCTTCGTAACGCCCATGCTGTGATACTTGGAAAACCATACCACTTTTTAATAGCCTTTGATTGGGTAGCGAAAATCACAGGTTTAGAAAAAAAAATCCTGTTGTCTACCGCTTTATTATTATATATTTAGGTAATTCTGCTTAGATTGAAACTAGTAAATTCGCTCAGCGCGTTTCACATGGCAACATAAACTTTGTGGCAGCTATGGAAACATATCAGGTAAAAATAAATAATTTCCATGTACCTTGAACCGCACAACACGCAAGATGTTTCCATCGACCTGTAACATATCACTTTTTTTTTTAACTCTACTAAGCACCACTGCAGAACACCTGTTATTTCAAACTGATTCTACACACTACACATGGCAGAAAACAGTATATATTTCGCGCTTTACCTTTTGAGATGCTCGCACACTCTAGCGGTAGCTCGGAAAAATATCACTCAAACAAATCGTAGCCTAGAGATCGAATATTTACAGGAATCGAATACTCTCAAGAATCGAGAGTGTTTTTATTCACCTGAACAAATAATTTCTTCATTTCGTTTGGGCCCGTTGTACCATTGAGGTTCATCTCTCGATCTGAGATCATGATCTAATTTGATCTAAAATCGACACAGAAAACTGTTTCACCATTCGTGTTCTGACCATAACTGTAGCTCTAGATAAACTTTATTTCCAACCGCCGAATATGGGGATTCTAAATCTAGATCCAAGATCAGAGAAGTTTCTAAAATTACTGTTAATTTATTAATTTTAATGAAATAAACTTAGTAATATTTAAATCGTTTAAATATGAATTCTGTTGTTTTTTGCAATTGTAAAATATAAATTGAAACACATTGCAATGGCTTGAAACCCAATGCATTTATTTAAGTGGCTTAGAATGGTGTTTGGGGATTCTTCTCAGCAATGGGTTTCTTGGTGTCTTACCTGGTTGTCTTGGCACAGCTTAGCTAATATTAGAGTACGTTCCAACTTGTTCTCTGTACCGTATGTAGAAAATTAATTTGGAAATAAGTCACCTAGCATGTCACAAAACTGTCATACTCCAATATGTTTTTCGTCTTCGTGAATTTCCAACATTATAAAGTACAAATTTTTAATGATGTATTAACTTCACTTTTTCGGAACACCATACTTGCACTTTAATGTTAAAATTTTGGCTGTAACTCTGTTTGTTAAGTTCCATTATATTGGGTGTCGCCAGGAGGCCTGATCTCGTCAGCACTAAACACAGTGCGTGTCGAGTTAATGAAGTAAACATACGTCAACAGAGCTAAGGTTAAAGACCAGGCACAAGAAGGTGTTGTTGTTTGTAGCAGTTGAAGTACAAGGCCTTGGCACAATAGGAGGTTGGCATTTGGTGGTTGGTGATTGGTCCTAAAATCATTTCAACTCGCGGTTGGTGGTTGGTATTGACGGTTGGTCATGTAGAAAGTTGAAAATATTGAACTTTTTACCACCAACAGACCAATCAGAAAGTGTTTTGTAGTTTGGTCATGTGACTAAAAATTACGCAGGTTAAAATGGCGGGGGTAAAGGTGATTTTGCTACAATACAGTATCTTTCTGTCACATAACATTTTCAATTATCGCTTACCTCAGTAGTGTTGATTTCAGACAGTCAAAATCTCACCAAATGAAAACAATACGATTTTTTTACAGCTTTGCTGCTACCTGGTGGATCGATCACGTACATTTTACACCAATGTGCCAACCGTCTATTGTGTCATGGAATACATAGCACACCAACCACCAACCACCAACACCAACACCTATTATGCCAGGGTATTTATTCTTCTCAGGTTAGGTACAATACTGGTGTTCTTACGGAAGAGTTTGGTTTAAAGAAAATTCCCACCTTTAACATAGTAACAGAGCTATTTTATATTTTATTTAATGATAATTGCAATTATTTTGTTTTTTAATGTAGATAATTGAGGAAATATGGTATACATGTGACACTAGCGCTTATATAGTGGCGAAATATTTTGTTGCCAAACTACAAGCATTGAGCCTCCCAATCTCAGTAGAATAAACCTTATCCGAGCCTGCGAGGCTCGCTATCACACCTAACGTAATTTAAACCAAAAATCGCCAAGTCGCACTAGGCTTTTACATGCTACAGAGAGCAGAGCTGCCCTCGGAAAGATATGAAGGAAGAAGTCTGCTCCGGAAGGGAGGCGTACTTGGGTGTGCACGAAGAAGTCAAATAAAAATGTTCCAGTACCGTTAAACGTAGTTAAAGTACAAAGTTGCTCCACCCTCGAGCCGCCTGACGCGACCTGTGCTGAAGCCTACTACTCTCAGACTGAAGATAGGGTATTGTGGTGGAGGTAACAGTAGTTGACCGTCGCCCGACAAAATAGTATATCCCTCTTCAAAAGATGAAATGAGTGAAATTAAACATATAGCCCTTGAAAATACATTGCAATTTGCATAACATGAGTTATGGTTTACAGTGACACACAAAAGAGTGATAAAAAATTATATGGCAATAATTTTTATAGCATTTTCAATATTTTTATAGTGAGTCTTTGCTACAACCTGAAAAAGAGAATACACATACATAACTTTTTTTAACATTAAGAGAATGATTTCATATTACTTAAAAAGCATTAAAATTAATATATTAAAATTACATTTATTTGTCGTGAAAATTTTAGCATTGTTCAGTTAGAGTTCAAGTGTTCCACTGCTGGAGTCAAAACACATATCTCTAATTAATAATGAATGGTGCATGTTAAAGACATCACTAACTATTGCTGTGTTCTTCAAATAAGAGTTACACGATGCACTAATTAGTTTCTCATAAAGTAAGGATTAATTAGTTCTCGGCTACCCCGTGGTCGGTACTTTACACCATCGGTATTCTAATACCCATGCAGGGATTTTCTTACATCCATTTTAAGTATTGCTAATAATTACGGTAATAATTACGAAGGGTTGATCAGGCTTTTTAATGGGGTTTTTAATGGGGTTGAAACATATTTATGCCTTGTGGCAGTGAAAGTCATTGCATTATTTGGGTGTGTAGTCTCCGGTCGTGTGTTGGGCGCCCTGTACATTGTGTAGATAGTTCCTAACTTCTCCGCTAGGTAGTGTGCGCGGATCGACAAGGGCTCTGGGGGAATCTGCGGTCGGCGTCAAATGNGGGAAGCCTTTTGACTCACACTCAGCAGGTGTCTACGCCGTGAGGCAGCAAGGTGGCCCATGCCAGAGTGTGGCCGCAGCTGGTAACAGTGCCTTTCGGCGTTGGGAATTCCAACATCTCGGCAGCCTGGTGATTCTGGTGTGGCATGGCCATTCTGCTTTCACAGCAACAACAGTGCTGTGGTAGGTGCCGGCGGCGCTGCAAATGTCGAAACAGGACACCTGATTCGTCGCTGTCGTAGCCATCACTGTCCCACTGAGTTCCTATGGCTGCTAGTAAAATGTGCTAACCACTCTTCTGCCCGCCCCCTGTCACCAGTCCTGTATTGGGTGTGTAGACGCCGGTTGTATGTGCAGATAGGGGGTGGCATAGTGCGGCTGCAGTGCTGGCAGCTGGTGGCGAGGGTGCCGCGCTGACCGGTGTGTGTTCATAGACCCAATGACTGACACTGCTTCCTTATTGGCGTCGGGATGCTGAACAAGAGTGCAGTCGTGAAAGAGTTGGGCGACGTCTTCTGGGATGTTGGCTGAAATGCCACGCTGACTGGTGGCAGAGGTGCCACATGCGAACTCCCCCAGCTGGCTTCAATCGCAGCCACCGAAGCCTAGCTGGGCGCTGGGAATTTGTGTGGTTGAAGGCTGTAGTGTGGACGTTGCTGTCAGTGCTCGTGGCACGCCAGTGCTGGAGGTCTGTATTGTGCTGACAGGTGGTAGTAGAGCCATAGGCAGGCAGCTCCACAATTCCTTTATCTCTTATGCAGCTTTGTTATTGGGCGTAAGGATGCTGGGTATTGGTGGTTCAAGAGGCATAGATGGTGCTAGTACTGTTGGTTGGAGAAATTTTCCCAGAATAATTAGGGCGTCGGTTGCAGGTCATGTCTATGCAGGCTCATGCGACATGGCCCCATATTCTTTGGAGATCGCTCGATCCCTGTTGGGCACCTGTGAGCTGGGCGTAGAGGCGGTGCTCTCCACTGTCAGGGTGGCAAGGCCAGATTGTTGAGTTGCGGAAGGGGGAGGTGGCTTATCGTGTGCTCTGTAGCCTGTCGCCCTAATGTCACGATGGGGATTTATGGTGTGCATGGAGCAGAGCTAGACAGTGCAGGTGATCTCCCCCAGTTTGGCAGTGACGGGGTAAGGTCCATTGCACTTCGCAGCTAGTCCCACACAAAATTTTTTACTGCCTATTGACTGTAGGTGTTCATGAACGTAGACAAGTTTGCCAACTTGCAGTTACCTTGGTGGTCGTTAGGTGGTGGGTAGACAGGTGTAAATGTACCATTGTTTTTTTTTGGTCATGTACCTACTGTGCTACTTACTGGTATTTTTTCTGTCGTTCTGCATTTTCCGGCTGGCTCACTGGGCAGGCTAGCTCTCCATGGCGAGCTAAATTACGTCCCTGCTGTTTCTTGGTTGGTGTTTTCCCTGTAGCGACGTTCACATTCATGTGCAGACAGAATAGGGCGGCCGACAAGTAGTGTGGCTAGGTGGTGTGGTCTTTTCCCATGAACATTCAGAGCTGAGTTTTTTATTTCTTGGTTCTGTTACTCAGTGGGGTTGGTCCTTTGATGGTACTGGGTTGTATTGTGGTGTTCTGTTTCCCACCGTTCACAGAAATCTCGCCACCGGTGTCCCATAAATTGTGTGTAGTTGTCAGTTTGGTGCATCCGGGGAAAACTCCACCTAGGGGATAACTCAGCTTCCAGAACTTTTGTTACATTGTTTTCGCATGAACTGCTGATGGCGTAGGCTTATGTCCAGCGAGAAAAGAAGTCTGTTACAACTACGATGAATGGGTAGGGTCCCACGAGATCCAATGCTACTGTGTTAAATGGTGCGGTTGGCACTCGTGGTTTTTGTTCTTGTGTGCCATCTGAGCGGCTGGCCCTTGTATATGTTGCAAATCCTGCATTGATTTACATAATGGCGTGTTTCCTGGGTGATACCAGGCCAATGGTATTTGCTGGAGATCTTGTGCTGCATCCTAAAGGCATAAGCTGCAGTACTTATAAATCCGGTTTATTTATGTATTAGTTAGTTAGAATTACCGGTAATATCTTACATATTGTAGTGATTCCTTTTGCTACAGAATTACCATAGATCAAAACAAAAAAGTACATAAACAACTCAACACAGCAGCAATTACAAAAAATAAAAAAATAAAAAATGAATACATCCATCTCCACTCCAAAAATTAGAAACCAATTATTAAAAAAAAATGATGTGCTTCAATAGCTGCTCTCTGATGTAGACTGCTACTTTACATATAATGCTATAAAGCAATGCTCAACAACATTACCATACAATTTAACACTACACAAAAAATTTTTGCAAAAAAAGGATACAGCAAACGGAATGTTGTGCTCCTGCAGCCAATTGATGATGGCATCCTTCCTCCAGCTACTGTTGGGGAACTTCTCCAGCTGAAATCACCACACGATACAACAAATTAAAATGTATTACCCTTGAATGTTGCCAACAGTATGTCTGTTGTGTAAAATGTTTGAATTAAGCACAATTCTTTCCAAAACATAAACTTTTAAATAGTTGGTTGGTTGCATAGTATTTATTGGATACCAAATGTATGATTGGAGACTTCTATAATGTGAACGTGATAAGAATGTCTATAACTACTGTGCTCGGCATTCTTAAACTTTTTATCATATTACATGTAACTGTTTTCCTGATACCTGTGTTGGCTAGCATAGAATCTAACATGTCACAAACAATGTAAACATTTATTTATTCAAAAAGAAAAGGTTGGAGATCACACCTGTGTGCTGTGATATGGTGCATTGTCCATGACAATGACCCTTGCATGTTTTTGGTATCAATAACTGTAGTTGACCCAGAAACTGAATTATGGTCCTTTTTAAATTAAGCAAATTAGGTTGGCTATGAAGCACTGAAAGTGAAAAATATGACACTGATAATTTACAATAACTAAAAGACAATGGCTGTAGAACTGCGGTGTTGGGGAAATGCATTAATACACAATTGTTTACTTAAAATATAATGATTGTGATTTCATCGATTACGATGTTCTCTCGTGTTTAGTGAAGTGATACAAATAGGTTTAATAGTAGGGGAAGTTCCAGTTATATCGACTGTAATCTATTTAGTGATGTATAACAATGGCAATTAATGCCGTAATGTAGCTTCTAAACACAAAACAAGCAGTTTCTTCAGAATCTTAAAATGCACCATCTCTCCATAACCTATATAAAATTAATTGGCTATAACAAACTCACTATAGAGGCAATTTTCCTTACCATTGTCAGTTGTCTTTATAATAAATTTCCAATATATATATTGGGTTGTTTATGAAGAATCCCTTGCAGGGGTACACAAATTCCAATACAAAGTAGTTTTTATTTTTAATCACCACCTTTCGGTTAGGTGATTCATACACTCACATTTGAGTCTATACAACCCTACAATCCTAGGTTAGTGTAAAATCCAAAAATCCTAGGTTAGTGTAAAACCCAACAATCCTAGGTTAGTTTAAAAATGTAAAATAGTGATTCACCCATCGTGAAGTTAGGTTCTGTTAGGTTAGGTAGGCACATGTTACGAAATTAGTCGGACGTTAATGCCCTTCGTATATTCATGTTCTGCATCATTAGTAGAGTGGAAATGTACAATTTTCCGTGAATTAGTCTTATTTTTACAGAAAAGCCCCTAAAATTAATAATTACCCAAAAAAACGTTAAAGACACGTATACAAAGTTCGACGATGTTATCAAGTTATTAACAAATTTTCTTTATGTTCTTGTAAACACATTTTGTAGGCCAACATAATTGCACTTAACACACACAACTTGCAAACGCAATGGTTAATACTACATATATTTTAACATACCTTAGCAATGTGGATCTGGAGAGTTTCAACATTTCTACCGCTCTTTCCGCGACGTTGCAGGATTTCATTACCCCTCGCCTATTTAGGGAATACAACGATTCTGTGAGGTTAATGATGTCCTGTTGGCGTTGATGAGTGGCGACTTCTCTTTTCTTCACCTTGCTAGAACTCATGACTACACACAAAAACTACCGCAACATATAACGTAAAATACAGTAAATAAAATTTTAAGCAAACCTGAAATAAATTTTAAAAATATTTTACATGTGAGAATGCACTACGAGTAATCTCTTATACAGGTTTTAAAAGCAAAAGGAAACAGTATGAGAAAGTTAGCACAAATTAAAATCATACGTTATTAAAAATCAAATAATAAGGAGCGGATATTAGTAAAAAAAAAACCGATAAATGAATTACCATCGGTTAAACAAGATAATCGCACAAATTCTCTGGCACGTGTGTCAACCACACCCAGTCAACAACACAAGGACCGCTGGTTAGTAAACAAATGGCCGCACTACTTTCACCTTGAGCGCGATCATGTGACTATGCAAAAGACGTTGAAATCTAAATAAGTTAGCATCACGTCATTAATAATTGGCATAATACGATAAAAGTCTTTTCGACACCCATTTGTAAGCGATAAATGATCAATTACGTTAAAACTTTGGAACTATTTCCTCTCTTTGTGCTTGCAACCTGACGGCATAACTGTATTCTCTCTCGCCGCTGTTTGTAATGTTATATGCATGTAGCTAATGGCTAGGGTGTTTTTTCAAATGTTGATTTTCAAAAGTTTCTTCCAGTCGTGAACCCACTGTAGTCACACTAAGCTGTGGTTGTTGGTCCTGAGGGTGAATTGTTAGTATTCTAGGAATTACCAGTTTCTGTTTAGGAACCAAACGATAGCTAAGCATTGACCCTCATTTACATCATATAAGTGCTCTAGAGGACCGAATTTTGTGCTCCCGTAGTTGATAATGAACAGCTCGCCATCATCGCCTAACTGGAATAATACTGCTCCGAGCCCTTCTTGACTCGCGTGTNGTCCTGAGGGTGAATTGTTAGTATTCTAGGAATTACCAGTTTCTGTTTAGGAACCAAACGATAGCTAAGCATTGACACTCATTTACATCATATAAGCGCTCTAGAGGACCGAATTTTGTGCTCCCATAGTTGATAATGAACAGCTCGCCATCATCGCCTAACTGGAATAATACTGCTCCGAGCCCTTCTTGACTCGCGTGTNGTAGTTGATAATGAACAGCTCGCCATCATCGCCTAACTGGAATAATACTGCTCCGAGCCCTTCTTGACTCGCGTGTGTTTGCAGGTACAGGTGTCTTGTGGGATCTAGGCGAGAGAGTTATTAGCACTGATGGAATTGATGTTTGCTTTATGCGAACTCCTGGGCAGTTGCTGGGGTCCACTGGTACTTGACTTGTGTTGACAAGAGTGACGTAAAAGGCGTGGTAATTATGGGAAACCCATGAATGTATTGGCAGAGCCAGTTTGTAAGTCCAAAAATCTTATGCAACTGTTTGCGTGCTTTTGGCGGTTCCCACTAGTCAATTAGTCGAAGGGGTTCTACACATGGGTGTTTTTCGGTCTCGTTTACAATGTGTCCAAATATAGTTCGCTCAGTCTTGCCTATGTTACACTTGTGGTTCGCGCAGGTGAGGCATATGGTTGCAAAACATTCCAATACTACTGCTAAGTGTTCATGATGTTCCTCCCAGGTATCTGACCAAACTACTACATCATCTAGATAGGCGGTAACGAACTTGCCAATATAGCCATCCAGTATGTTTACCATCATGGCTTGAAAAATTGCAGGTGCGCACATTTGATCAAAAGGCATAACACAAATTTGATACCTCTTGCCATCTGGCATGGTGAAGGCAATTTTGGGGTGTTCGTTAGGAGTGACTGGGGCTTGCAAGTAGCCAGAATGGAGATCAAAGGAAAACATAATTTCTCAGAACCGAGCATACTGAGAGCACTGTTCACGTTAATTACTGGATGAGCTGAACTCTTTGTAATAAAGTTTACTGGGCGAAAATATGCACAAAACATCCACATTCCATCTTTCTTAGGCGCCAAGGTTATGGCTGAGTTGTAGTTGCTCTCGGAGGGATCAATAACACCATCATGTAACATTTCACCTACTTGGGTGTCGATTATGTTTTGGTGGTAAGCTCTGTATTCTCTGGGTGGTGTGTACAGTAGTTCCTCGTGACTCGTAAATATAGNTCGATTATGTTTTGGTGGTAAGCTCTGTATTCTCTGGGTGGTGTGTACAGTAGTTCCTCGTGACTCGTAAATATAGTGTTCTGAAATGCTGGTGCGATGAAGCGGGTCCCCACACATAAATACTTCACTTCGCTCTTGCAAGATGTTTTNTAGTGTTCTGAAATGCTGGTGCGATGAAGCGGGTCCCCACACATAAATACTTCACTTCGCTCTTGCAAGATGTTTTTATACAGCATTTTGAAATTCCACGGGGAGGCATGGTCGAAATCGTGGAGATTTACAACATCCAGAACTATGGGCTGGTGATAGCCTAGGTGGTAGACGGTTTTCTGTAGCGTCTTGCCGAAATGAATGCAGTCTGGGATAACCCAATAATCAACGACACTCCCAGAATGATGTCTTCTCTAAGGTCCTTCATAACTAGAACGGGAACATTCATGATTTCTTCTCTGATGGTCACAGTCACCGTAGCAGTACAGTGAGCGTGGCTAGATACGTCGCATGTGGCGAGCTGCAGAGACTGTTCTTGACATTCGTTCTGTTCAGTGGTAACTAGATATTCAGTAATGAAGTTATGTTATGCTGCTGTGTCAATGAGTGCTACTGTTAGATTTGAGTTTATGTTAACAGGTATGCGCAGTAGGGTGTCATAATTTTGAAAGATTTGCCCAAGATATGAGTGGATTTTTTCTTATTGTTCTGGTTATTTTTACAGTTTCTAGGACAGGGGTTTACTCCCCTACCTCTGTTTTCCATTTCCCGGTGCTGGGTTTTCCTTCGCTTTTTGGTTTGGGCAGTCCTTATGACAGTGTATCTCCTCACCACAACAGTAGTGGCACAGGCCGGATGGTGGCCGGACGGTGGCCAGTCAGGTGCTGTGGTACCGTTGCATGGTGTGGTCGTTGCGCCGTTGTTGTGCGGAGGCTGGCCAGTTCAAGCATTCTCAGCTGGGCCGTAAGTTATTGATTTGCTCATATGCACCATTGGTGGTGGGCCATCAGGTGTTGTGTTGTTGTTTTCCTGGCTCCCAGTGTGTGTGGCAGCTGTGAACATGTGCATTCCACATGGTGATGCGCCACATTGATGTAACTCGGTGGCATCTCGGGAAATGCAGAAAACTGCGCGTAAAAAGTTTTCGAACCCGTTATAAATAGCTGCCATAACACGGCCATGAATTCGGGGAGAACTGTTTGAATCACTGCTTCTAAGACATACATGGCCGCAATATGAGGGTAAAACCGGGCTACAAGATTTACCTTGCATCGCACAAACATTTCTAGCTCTGTGAACATGCTCGACTGCGTTTGTAAGGTTGCCAGTATGCTGGTGTACCTGGTGGAGAATTTTGTAACGAACATCCCCCACATCATTTGGTACTCTGTGGCAAACCTCCACCATGCGCGTGCATCGCCTGTGAGTTGAGCATCTACTACACGTGGCCGCACCTCGGGTGGGACACCATATCGCTGCAGTCGCTGCACGCATTCTTCAACGAATGCTCGGAAGTTATCCGAGCCCTTTCTAGAGAAATTTGGCAGTATCTGAAGTCTCTCCAGAGTAACTGCTGAAATTACATGCGAAGTTGAATGGTTTGGGGCACGAATTATGAGGAAGCTGCAGCATGCTACAGTGGTGTGAGTTGCAGTACACTAGGCATTGGTGGTAGTATGGGTACCGAATATCCTTTAGCTGTCACATGAGGTCACGTTTCGACTCACTGTTGTTCAGGTGCGACTGAGTCACATTCAGTAAGCTGCTTCAAATAGCGGTCCTGGCATTGAAAATGTGCTTTCTGAAATTTAGACCTCTCAATGGCAGGCTTGCAGGTGAAGTGGTATTTATAGTCGCAGCCGTGACAGGTTGCAATGTCCTCAGTGCATTGCCTGCAGTTCGAAAAGTCGCATATGACCACAGTGGTGTGGTTTCTTGTGGCAGTGTAGTCCGCTGGTGTCTTAAGGTCGACACAGGCCAGTCCTTAGGTGATGCTGCACTGAGTACACACAAACTGTCTGGCACATGTACTGATGAGGTCCGCGATGCTGAGGATTTTCACGAGGTATTCCCTCGGACAATTTCTGCAGGATGCCAGGTCTCGCACTGGTCCCTCACCCTGATATCGATTAGTTAGGACAAAATACATTCGTTCGGCTAGTGGGCCAAGTAGTGTTGGTGTTGAAGTGTCATATGATGGTATAGGAAGGCAATGGCAAATGTTCGCAGACAGTTCATATTTGGCGAAGGGATCATCGTCTTCCATCTTGCGGCAAATTACATAACCTTCTGCTGTGAAAGCAGTGGCGGATTTACACATTTGCCGCCAGTAGGCTAATCAAATTTTGCCGCCCCTACTGACCTCTACAATTGGATACCCTAGTTCACAATCAAATTAATTACAATTTTTTTGTCAATGAAATTGTAACTATATTATTTTTGCACTATCGTCCTAATTACACCACCTTTTTCCCGTGATTATTATGATTGTGAACTAGGGGAATCGATATGTCAGTTTCTAGATTATTTTTACAACCTAACGATTTAGTTAAAATTGCACAAGAAATAGTTTTTAGGTATATTTCTGAGCTAATAAAAGCTCAATCATGTACTACTAATAAGACGGGGTAAGGTATGCCTCAATACTACTTACACAATAATGTACATTCGGTAAACATAATTAAATAATTTTTATTGCGCTTACTTACAGTTTAAAAACGATATATTCCATTATCTGGTAACAATCGGGCTGATGTCAATGTAATTCAATTAATTAAGTTATGGAAGTTTTACAATACCTTTTTGCGCGATTTTCTATTAGCAAAATCATCAATTATACCGTCGTGTGATATCTTGTTCATTAGTTCTGACTCTATGGACAATAGAGCTAAGGCGTTTAGCTTTTCTTGGCTTATGGTAGATCTTAGATAATTTTTCGCCCGTTTTAAGCAAGNATAGAGCTAAGGCGTTTAGCTTTTCTTGGCTTATGGTAGATCTTAGATAATTTTTCGCCCGTTTTAAGCAAGAAAATCTTCTCTCACCCGAACAATTTGTCGCTGATGTGCATAGAGCCATGCGAACACGATATAGGTTTAAACCTATTTGCTTTTGCAAATTCTGTTCTCGCAGGAATGAAGATAGACTTTTCAATGATCCTGAATTTGGTTTTACCAAAATTCTTTCAGATGAAAGGTGGCATTGTAAATGTATGCATTCTTGAACTAAGTCAGTCTCTAAATCATTAGGATACATTTCTTCCAAGAAAAGGGCTTTTTCCGTAAGGGTTGATGATGACAATTCACTCATTTTGGTCAGAAATGAAAACTTTTCATTGAACCTGTTGTAGGCCTCCTGCCGTTTTTCTAATTCGGATACGAGTCTATCAATGAGGACGAGAAATGTGTTAACCCTGAAAGTATCACTCGCAGTCATTCTCATTTCTTCATCGGGTGTTTCATCATTTTTTTTCCCTTTTCGGTTGTCTTTTTCCCATGTCGTTTGTATACTACTTCAACACGCTTAATTTCATCGCCTTTTTTTCGAAACACTTAAAATTTTCTCCTTCAACTACGAAAAACTTGCAAAGAGAGTCGTAAAGATCGGCAACAGTGATCAAATCTACGGTAGAAGCCTGAATTTGAACATTCACTTTGTTTATTCGTTCCAAAAAATCATTCCAAACAACAACCATTACCACCGTTTCCAGTTTTTCTAAATTCAAAAGTATTCCCATCGCTTTGTTTCGCGTTACAGGCTTTTCGGTACAATCATCNCCGTTTCCAGTTTTTCTAAATTCAAAAGTATTCCCATCGCTTTGTTTCGCGTTACAGGCTTTTCGGTACAATCATCCTTGATTGATTCCATAATTTTAAGGAATTCGTGCCAACAATCTCTCAAACTTCTACATGCGTCCTCTCTAGCTGACCAACGTGTCAGATTTACTCTCTTTAGCGTTTTCCCTTTCCCGATTTCAGTCATAAATTTTTGCCAGCGCTGTGTCGGACTTACAAAAAAAAACGTAGATTTCCTGAAGCAATATGAAGAAGCGACAATCTTCTGTGCAAGATTCAGCAGCCGCAGTTGCCACTAAATTTAAAAAGTGGGCAGAGCAAGGAATGAAAAAGGCAAAAGGTGCTTGGCTTTGAATTTGAGCCTGTAAGCCATTGTACACACCAGACATGTTCGCGGCATTATCATATGATTGTCCACGACAGTCTTCAATATTTATGCCCAGTGTTTTGAGTTCCGAAATAATGTCAGAAAACCTTTCTTCAGCTTTATGTCCCACTGAGGGCAAAAACTTGAGAAATCTTTCACACAGTTCGCCTGTTTCCAAAACGTGTCTAATGACGAGGGTAAGTTGGTCCACATGTGATATATCTGGTTTTCAATCGATGATTAAGGAAAAATATTTTGCCCTTCTTATCTCGTCTCCAATGTGTTTTAAGACTTTATGACCCATCAAGAGAATAAACTCATCGCAAACGGTCTTTGATAAGTAACTGGTACTTCCAGATCCTTGATTCCCAAATCGTTCAATATGACTGGCTAAAAAAGGATAGAATTCAGCCAACAGTTCCATAATTCCCGTTATGCAGATCACCGAACTTTTAATTTTTTCCTCTGAAAGCGAGGCCTCTTGAACACAGTCGCTTCACTACGGCAACAACCCTCTTCAGAACGTTTCTCCAATAAGTAATTTCTTCATCAATCTGGACATGCAGGACATTCTAACTTTCAAACTAAGGATACTGGATTTATGACGCGCAAAGTTTTCATGCTGAGATACCCGGTGTTCTGCATTTTTCCAGTCATTAAATCCTTCGTTCTCAAACTGAGTCTTATTCTCCAATGGACCGAATGCCTAACGGGGCCCGCAATATACAGATACTTTACTTTCATAATAAACCAGCCAATTTTGGTCATTCACTTCATTATTTTTCATTTTTCTTTGGAAGATGCTCACTGGCAAGAAACGACGCTGATCAGCATATATTTTATCACTTTTAGAGAAGTCACAAGACTTGTTTTGATCGAAACCGTACCTTGCNACTTTTAGAGAAGTCACAAGACTTGTTTTGATCGAAGCCGTACCTTGCGATAATCTCCCTTAAGGTATCGTTTATTTCCCATAAAGCTGGATCTTTGTTTAGGTACACTGTTGTTTGCACTTGGTCATTACTTAACATCTGATTCTGATACGCATCTTAAATTGTTATACTTATTGATGATTCCTCTACCGCCTCTACGTTAAAAACATAAGTATCCGTTTTTTCAAAATTAGATGGTTCAACAGATGACTGTTATTGTTGGGCCGCAGAGTTCAAATCCGTTTCATCTTTTCCAGATTGTATTGTCTCAGTGCATGTTGTTGAAGTCCCTGGTCTTTCAACGATACTTCCCCTTCCACTTTTTAAAAAAGCTATCAATTTTTATTGTTTTACGGATAATCTGTTCTTGTTCTTCTTTTTTCATTTTGGCCTTCTTTTTATACTCAGCTCCACTAAGTCGCTTTCTCCCATCACTCATTCTAACAATTTCTTGGATTCCAAGAAATGAAATAAATAAAGATTACATTGAGTGTTTTATTTCTCGTACATCCTTTGTTCAGACTTCAGACATTGAATAGTTACCTAACATAAGTACAAGAAATTTATTTAAGTTTGATATAACAAAAAAATCGAAATTTCTTTGCATAGCTTCCGAAACAGCTATTTATCAAGTTAAATTACGTCTCACTGATTCGTTACGGATGATTTATTGTAATATATTATGGTTACTTACCTACTATAAGTTTCTACGCACCGGTAAGATTATGCTATGAGGTTATTCATACAATCCACGAAACACTTCGAAATATTACAGCACACAACCAGAAAAAGTAAATAC
>NQII01000465.1:631110-747249 GCA_002778355.1 Clitarchus hookeri | reverse complement strand
TACAATCCACGAAACACTTTGAAAAATTACAGCACACAACCAGAAAAAGTAAATACGGGACGGGACTTCCCCGTTTGTATCGCCGGCCGCCGCTCTATATCTATCTCTCTGGAACTCGATTCCACCACGCGGCGTATGCCTACAACAGCACGACCCCGCTTCAGCTCCCGTGGCGGCCGCGCTGCGCTCGTGCAGTCAATTCGGCCAGACACACTTAGCGAACTGTCATGTCACTCGTTCCCTGCGCCGCAATCAAACGCGACTACGTAAATTGTAGAAAAATTTATGTAAGTGGTGAAACATATTAGATGTTGAATTGTTTGTGTGGACCTAATAACATTTAGGTATATAAATATAAATCTGTTTAACTTCTGTAAGACATAAAAAAAAATGTGGCCCCAAATTTGCCGCCCCTAAAATCTGCCGCCCTAGGCTCCAGCCTACTCAGCCTGCTGGTAAATCCGCCACTGTGTGAAAGGCTTGTCTGCAGTGCGAGGCTGGTAGTCAGGCATCTCCAACACATCTTGGTGGTGTGCCTGACTCGTAGACTGATGAGCCCATAGATAAAATAGTAGATGCAGGATGTCTCGAGAGCATCGCGAGAACATCAGGTGGGAGCATTACCTGATGGTCGAGGCCATCGGCTGGTGGGCCAGGTGAGCTCACTGTTGTGCAGCTCGTGTCGGCTAGAGCCCCTGTAGATGTCGGGATGCTGGGCATCGCAGCATGTAACATGCATTGAATGATGCTGCCATCGGTTTCTGGTGTAGAAGCACCATTGTCAGTGAGCGATGCTGCTGCGTTACTGCTCATGTGGCTGCCAGATGGAGGTTGGTTGATGCTGGGAATCGCGATGTCGGCATTGGCAGCATCTGCGATGCATAAGGCATCGCGGTGCTATGCGGCTCTTGGTCTCCTCCTGATGTGCACCAGGTAGCAGGTTTCCCCCAGTGCTCTGATGACTTAGATGCACGCTGCTCTATTTGGTGGCGAAGCCGGCACAAAATTTTTTCTTGCCCGCAGACTGTGGGTGCGCTTGGATGTACATGAGTTGACCTGGTTGCAGTGGTGGAGGCAAGCAGGCGGCGGCAGGCAGCCACTGCACTTCATAACGATGTTTATGCTCGCGCATCTTGTTAATGTTGCGCTTGCATATTCTATATCTCTCCTCACTGTCTGCTGCCAGTCTCGTGGTGCACTCCTTCGTCTTGCTTGCTAACTCTCCCAGCTGGGCAGGTGTCTTGCCAGTGGCCAGGTTGGTCTTCGTGCGCAATGTGAATAAGGTAGTGGGCAGGTGTTCAGTCCAGGGGGTGTGATTACTCCCCATGCACAAATGCAGGTTTGTCTTTAGCTCCTGGTTGCGGCGCTCTGTAGGATGACATGATGTTGCACACCCCATCTTGTACAGAAATCACACCACACATGACCAGTGAACTGTGTTCCATTGTCACTGAGCAGCCCTCTGGGATAACTCCAGTGGGGTTCAAATTCCTTTTATAGCACTTAGTTATCGTTCTAGCAAGTGTACTGGAGACCAGATATGCTTCCACCCATCCTGAAAATAAGTCCATTACAGCCAACAGGAATATATTCCCATTAGGGGTACAGGATAAGGCCCTATTAAATCGAGCACTATGGTCTAGAATGGTTCGGTCGGTTCCCTGAGTTATTGTTATTGTAGACTGCCAGTATGGCAGATTTTGAAACAGTTACATGTCCCACATGCGCGTACAAAGTTGCATACATTCACAGTTATGCTGGGTTTGTAAAAATTGTTTAAATTGTTCCAGCATATTTGTGCAGCAACACAATGTCTTGACAACTCGTTAATGTGCACGTACTGCATCACTAGTTCACGTGCAATCGCAGGCATGTAAATATACCACAAGTCACTCGTGTTCGCCCGCATCTCAACAACACGAGGCAGCAGTTATCAATGCGCAAGGTGAAGCGCTAGTATTCAAGTAGCTGTCAATACCATTTACAACTCTATACGACGGCCGGACTGTCATGCTCGTTAACATCATAGCATCGTTTGACAGGACTGAATTTAGGACTTCTAAAGTCGATAATGCAGCGATTGCCATTGTCTACCAGCTGGAAGAGTACTGCATGTTGGCCCTTCTCGCTTACATCAATCTGAATGTAGAGGTGATGGGTGGGATTATGGTGTGTTAATGCAGGGCACTCATGGAAATGGTACTTCAGTTCTTCAAAACTATCTTGATGCACCTGAAACCACTTGAATTTGATGTTAGGTGAAATGAGATCCATTAGACTTGCTGTCACTATGGCGAACTCCGCAATGTACTCTCTGAGCCAGTTGGCTAAACCAAAAAATGACATATTTGCTTACGAGTGGTTGCCACTGGATAACTGTCAAAGAGATGCAGCTGTTCGTCTCTAGGGCAGCTTCCTTGCTCGTTCACAAGGTACCCTAGGCATTGCTTGTCCACAAGGTACCCTAGGAACTGAATACTCGCATTCCCGAGGTGACACTTTCGATTCGCACAAGCCTAACCTTTAATTTCGAGGTGCTCAAGTACGAGTGACTGGTGGTAAATATGGCCGTTCCACATTTCCGACCACATAATCATGTCGTCTAGTTATGGCAAGGCGAATTCCCCCATCAATTCGTCCAACACACTATCATGGCTTGATATGTTGAGGGCGCGCACTTGAGTCCAAATGGTGTTGCACAAAATTGGAAATGCTGGCCATCAGGCGTGGTGAAAGATGTTTTGTGGTGGTCTTCTGGCACGGCTGGAACTTGCCAGCAGCCACTGTGTAGGTCGATTATGGTGAGCACTTTTGCATGTCCAAGGATGTTCAGTGTGTCTTTGATGTGAATCTTAGGTGGTGGAGCACTTTTAGTCACTACCTTCAGTCTGCGGAAATCAACACAGAAACACCATGAGCCATTTATCTTTGAGGCTAAGGTGATTGCAGACTTAAACTCACTGTTTGAAGGCCCAATGATGCATTTATGTAATATTTCTGCTATTTACTTTTTAATTATTCGACACTGGAGGGGTTGGTACCAGTGTGAGCTATCATAGATGGGTGAGTCTGTAGTGTGGGGTATGCATGCAGTGTTCTGCCACAATCGTGCGGTGTAGCGGGTCAGCTACTGTGAACACATCATGCAGTTCATTCAGGAGGTGCTGCATGGCTTCGCAGTACTCAGGCGGCATGGAGGGGCCAAGGTCATCCAAGAGTATTTCTGGTGCGTTCCCAGCTGGTCGGGGATACAGGTTGTATACTGTGTGCCACACCTTCTAACTGAAGTGTATGTAGTTCACAGACGTTTCCAACACTGTATTTTGTTACATAACTCCTAAATAGCATCTACCCTTATGTCGTCCGACACACACGCAGTTGTGATGGCTTCTACATCCCATTTTGCACTGATTCTTACTTCACCTGTGATTTCACAAGTATGTTGTTGAGTGGTGATTAGAACTGAAATTCATATGAATCTGTTTATAGTGTGATAGCAAAATTTGTTGTGGTGTAGGGTTGGGTGACACTGATGCTGGCCTGGGTCATGTGATGTCTGGCTACCTTACCCTGTTTGCTGTTTCCCGGCAGTAACTTGCCCTTCCCTTATGGTTTGACATTCTTCTCCCGGTTAGGGCATTCATTAAGACAATGCATTTGCTGCCCTTCACAGAAACGGCACGGAAATGGAGGTGTTTTTCGACTAGGCATAGTTTTGGTGGGAGTAGGGTAATTCGACCGGGCACTATCACTGCTTACTGCATTGTTGGTATCATTGTCCACCTAAAAACTCTTTCTACTGTTTTCAGTGAGATTTTTACATCGACTGTAACACCAGAGCTCTTTAAGTGTCTCTGGTGGTTGTGTTGCAGAAGCTCAGTGCCACATTCGCAGTGTGGCGGAGTTGGAATGTGGGTATCGAGTAGCACGACAGTCTGCATGAAATCCTGCTTGGAGGAGTCGGTGATAGGTACTAGGGCGGCGCAGTACTCTGCACACGCAGTGCTTGCCACCACTCTTAGGATGTCCTTGAGTGTGCATTCTGGGTGGTAGATGCACATGAGGCTACCTTGTGAGTCACGAAGTTATACAGTAACTCGTCCGAAGTCTATTCTTTCAAGATTACTTGGCTGTGTGCGTATAACGAAGTGAAGGTTCCAGCGAAACACCATGCAAACACACTATGGAACTCCACCCATGTCATGCCATAATGCGATATTCCCAGCCACCATGTCTTGGCGTCGCCACCCAGGTGTTCACCAACACTGTTGTGCCAATCATCTTCATCCATGCCATAATGGCCGATTCTGCAGGCACAGTCAAAGATGAAAGCAGCAGAGTCTTCATTGGATAAGCTGGAGTAGGTGGTCAGGAACTGGAACCTGGCAGGTGTTGTTATGGCTACTGTGACAGTTGTGTATTTGGTGGGAGCACGTACTGCATGGCTGTAACAGTGCCTTCTGGAGCAGTGGCATGGAGTGAACAAGTGGCAGTGCTGTTGTTGACAACCCCGTGCATGTGGTAGAAGGTGGGCGTGGCAGCGACAGTTGTGGTACGCACTGCACACATGTTACTGTTTCTTGCCGCGGATCACGCCACTATCCTGATGTGATGAACTGCCAGTGGGCTTGTCTCCCACAGGAAAAACAGTTAATGCAATTACTGCCAGCTCCAGTGAAAAACTTCTGCTGACACTGTTACTGTTGCATGGCACGAACTGAAGGAATATGAAATCGGATATTGGTTTCCTATTCAGAGTTGGTTGTGGGTATGTTTGCATGACTAATTGCACAGTCAAAGAAAAATTCATTATGTACCATGGCCAACTATTGAAGTGTCATGCATTTGGCATGGTATACTCGGAGGCACCGAGCAAACACAAGCGTGGCTGTCACTATACCATTACACCAACAAATATTTGAACATTTCCGAAGGTTGCGCCTAAAGTTTGTTGATGTGTGTCCGATGTTTTATTGAGATACTGGGTACTCGCATAATATGGGCACGTGAATAGGATTAACAAAACCCCAGACCCGTCATGATCTCATACACCATGCACATGAGTCCTCCAATGTGCCTGCGATTGTGCGTGCCCAAGCTTCCTTGTACAGTTCTTCACTGGTGCTCTCTACTTGCTCGTGCAGCCGATGGGCTGCCACGGCATCGTGGCACATGCAGGTGTGAGCCTGTAGATATTCCAGCTATAACAGATCAGGTTTGGGTAATGGGCGCAAACATTTCGTGCACATGGTCGAGGGAGCACAATTCACTGTATGCCAGTCCAAATGTCCAGGGTAGTTTACATGGCACAGCTTGCACAGAATTGTCATAGTGCCGATCAGCTGTCCTCGTCACCGAGGCCCCAGGCCACACGGCTCCCAGCAGACACCCTGGTGGTGCAGCATGGGAGGGGTGGTTTCGCCAGCCCAGCAAAGGAGCAGCAGGGTGGGAGGAGTTTAGCTGTGCTCTTCCTCGGGCTGTGAAGGGGAGGCTGATATAATGGCTGCTGTGGCGATCAATACTTCTCTCGCTCGTTGAGGTGGACATGCATAGCCGCAGTCCCAATATGGCGAATTCCCCTTACTGCTGAGGACAATGGTGATGGTTCACGCTGAAGCCCTTGATGCAGCCATGTTGCTGTTGTTTCGTCCTGGGAATTCTCCACATGGAAAATCATATAGGAAGATGGGAATTGTGGGACTAGCATTTTGCAGGTAAAAAATTTTTTAGATTTTAACCAACACGCTCAAATGCAACATTGATGCATGCAACACACGTGTTTCACGAGGAACATATACAGAACATGGAAATACACTGGAAAAGGCACAAAAACATGGGAAACACTTCAAATACATGGAGTCGTATTTTGCCAAGGGGTGCACTCAGGAATGTGAAATTTTAGGTGACTTGTGCATGGGTGCAGCACAAGTAAAATTGTTCTGAATTTGAAGTTTACGACACTAACAGGTGCAAAGGAATGGAGACTCGTAATTTTTATTCCTCACGGAATTGGTGCAAATTTGACGCATAGTCAATGGATTTAGGAAATCGGCTTGAAAGTCAGGTTTTGACAGATATTAGCCATACAGAAGGCCGCCAATTTCACGCATTCTGGGTTGGACATCAGGGGAAAAACGAGTGCTGTGGTTATATGTTAGAGGTCTAGGCCAGAGGCGTGCCAGACAGGTGATACTTTCCCTAGGGGGGCAGCTTGGAGAGCACAAGAATGAAAGGCGTGCGGTCGTCAGCCTTTAGATGTAACCTTCCCTGATGAATCAGCATTGGAAGTTCAACTATAATCCTGTGTGCGTGGTCTAGGGGTGTTTTAGCCCCTATCCATGCATACTCACTTCTGTATTAGGACTGTTTCAGGCCATCCTAATGCCTTTAGACTTATGCAGAGAATGATATAAATTGACGTAGCAATAAAATGGCCGAGTAAATATATATGCCTGGTGTCTTTCACCCACACATTTTATTTAATGAACTCTCCGAAGAGGCACATACATGACTGTCCCCACAAAGGCTCGGGGTACTCTTACACAGTTAAAAATGGCATGTTGCATACATTACTTTAAATGGAAGTTACACCTCAAGAGTGTACAAAACTCTTGAGGTGTGAGGTGGCATACTCTCCAGGCTACAAAATTTCATTACTGTTTCAGAACAAATGAATAAATTATTTATATAATAAATGTCTAGTGCAAAAGTAGTGAAGGCCTGGCTATGCTGTGCGCGATGTCCACCCCACTGTATTACTATGAAGCAAATTCTGTCATGAAACGCATGCCGGCAGATTTGCATGGCGTGCACGCTTTGAAGTATGGAGGATTTTGCATGAAATTCAAATGTCATATAATTATTGTTGATGATGACATGAAAACAGTTTCAAAATAATGAAATGAATGAGATCTTCAGCACTGATGCAAAATAACACAAACAAAATAATACACCTGGCACTTAGTGTTTAACATACTACTGCTACGTTACTTCTTAAGTGTTACAACAGTGTAAATGAACAAATAGTATACTATTTGTGCAACTCGATGCCTGACGTTGAGTTCAATGCCTCCCTGGATACATACATAATGAAAAATGATATATACAATACTTTTATGATGATGCCAAAAAAAAAACAATAACAACATACCCTGCAACACTTTAATACTTTTATGTACGTATTACTTAATGTCTTCTTGTGTTTGTTTTGATTACGCAGGTTATGTCAACAAAGATAACCAAATGATAAAATATGCTGGGTACACTGAAACACTATATAACTGCATTAAATTGTGTGCTATGCTTTTAAGAATCATATCACTGTGTATTGTTGCTTGGCTCTTCTCATTACTTTGATTTTGTTACCACTTTGCACAGCACTTTATTCCATAGACTGCACTCGAGTGGCAGAATGGTGAAACATTGATGCTCTGATGGGCGGATTGGCTGTCGATGGGACGAACGGTCGCGAATAGACAAAACATGGAACACGTCAAATGCCCCCTGCCCACCTGTGGAGGGGGAAACTTTTATGTTCCAGTATAGGAGACACTAAATGAGCTGTTACTACACTTTTTGGTGCCACCCAAATAATAATAAATAATATTTCGCTTGCAATAACTTTATAATAATTTAAACCATGTGTTTTACATTGCCAACGAGTTATTGAAATAAGCAGGAGACTTAACGTGTATCAGGAACTTTCAGTTGTTTGTGCAGTTCAAGTAAACCCGGAATTTGTAGTTTCAAATGTTGTGCCATACATATTTTTACTATCAGAATCATAACATTTATTACTTACATTATTCAGATTAGTCAATTTCCAACTACTTAACAATGTTCTACAAAAAATTTTCGTTTTCCTCATGTTCCTAGAAAAAAGATTACTCCATGTTCAAAAAAGTAATGAAAAAGGTTACTGACATATATGAAACAGTAAATTATTTTTAATTTCTAAAAGGTATGTAATATATATTTACAAACGCTGATGAATATGTTCTGCTTCTTTAAATTAATTCTTTTTCTTCATTCGTATAGCGATAAATGGTTACGCAGAGCAGTATATGGTGAAATAATAGGATACACAAAATACATTATACATATAAAGAAGAACAGTTATTTAAGTATAAAGCTACAATTCAATAATTGTTATAACGTAAAATGTATAGTTTTAATAGTAGGTGTATGCATGCACATCGTACATATTACACTAACAGTGGTTTTACATGCTGGTTTTAATCATACGAAAATATACGAACCCTCTTTTATAGTGTTGTGAATACTGTGGACATTTGCTTTCCTTTCGATGGGCACTTAAACTAAGTCTACTTTTGTTACCCATTATTTTTCGTAATTTTTTTTTATGTTTAGAACTTGGCAGGAGCTACTTGGCAGGAACAGAACTATGTGGCAACAGTGTCGCCTAGGCTCGGTGCGAGTACAGTAGTTAAAGTTACTATTACTCTGATGCACCGCCAGACAGAGATAGCACGACATTAGAAAAAAGGTTTTGAAAATAATGAACTGTGGTGGTAAGATTGCACCAAATGCAATAACTTTTTGTTTTTAAAATACTAAAATAATTGCACGGTACCTTGAATTCTATAATAGTGAACTATAGATTTTCTATCGATGAGTAGGTGTTTTCTTTTAAAAATGCCAAATAGAAAATTTAAGTAATTTAAAATTCCTTTGAAAATGAAATTGTACTTCTTTATAAAATTCTACTATCGCAAAGATTTATATTATATAATTTTGCGAATTTCATTTCTAACACTTTTTCGTATTTGTTTATTTTAGTGTTTCGAGACCTTATTTTTGAAAAACAGTTTGCAGTTTTTTTATTCGAAAACGAAAATTTTAAGAGGAATCCAACCAGTGGTCGATTGTTGAAATCGGATTATTGATTCACGAGATATTTGAATTTGAATTTCCATAGAGGTTTCCTGCCAGTATACATTACTGTATATATTGACTTACACAATGAAAATATCAAGCCCAATACAAACCCCATTGAACTCTGTTTAGTCGTTCAAATTCTATTATGCACAACACGAAAACAATTGGTAAAATCACAACTAATTTTCTTCATTTTATTATTTAAAAATATGCGAAGTTTTTGTAACAACTTTAAATGTATGCACACAACTCTATTATAATGCGAATAATTCCATTACTCTCAGAATAGCTGTGAGAATAGATTAAAATTTTGGATTCAAGAAAATATAGAACAAGTTCTAAACGAAAATCTTGAAGGAAAACGAGACATTCAATAAATTGAAAGATAAATTGGCCGTGATTATGACTTTTTTATGACATCATATACTATTCATTGAACTGAATTCAATAAAATTTGAAGGTAATTTGATAGAAAATTTGATCGCTAAAAAGGCCTTTAAAGAGAATCTAACGTCAAATTTTTTTCTCGTGAAAAGGCAGCAGTTGCCAACAAATGTAGTTTGAAAATATGACAAAAGACAGTGCTGATTTTGTTTTTGTGATTTGAAAACCACATTACACACACTAAAATATTATTCAGTAAAGTTCGTATAACAACTCTTTTACTTAAAACAGATAAAATATTGTCAATATAGTTTTATGTCAACTACCATCTTAATCCTAGTTTCGAACCGAGATCAGGACATCTGCGATCAAAATTCGTACATTGGTACTCGGATCCAGCTGAATATCATGTTTGAACCAAGATCTTAGGATCTCGGTTCAGGGCTGATAATGGTGCAACTGGGCATAAATGTCAAGAATATACTCCATTTACAACAAAAATTTCCAGGTTGTGTTCGTAAATTCATCGGTTGATGTCCCAGTGCATCTGCACCAGATTCACCGACGTTTAAGACCGGTTGAACCAGGGTGAACTCAATGGGACTATTAAGAAATCTAAATATAGTTTCTAGTGCTTTTACTGCGCGCTAGTGTCGCAGTGCCGAATACTGGAAAGAGCAGTTTCTCTTTTAATTGTGGGGAAAAAAAAAAATTATATATGCACGGGATGGAAAACATATTGTTTTGGTTTGGAGAGTTTCGTGTGTTCAAGGTAATTTTAATTCAATCAGTATCCCTATTTGGAAATTATGTGTTCCTGGGTGTTTTTATGTGACTGAAACCATAAGACATATTCCCAGTTTACGAGGAAAGTTTATTTTGCGAATGGGTGAAAAAAGTGGCGAATAAGAAACTGGTTGGCTTGGGCAACTTAGAAATTTACAATAATCATTTTGTTTGTAATAACCACTTTTCCAACGATTGCTGAAGTCCTGGAACGAAGATGTAGTGTTTGTAAAGAAAGCCTGTTAAGACTCTTTGTTCCAGGACTTCAGCAATAGTTGTAAATGTGGCTATAAAAAAAAAAAAGCTAAATGTCTAGGTTGTCCAAGCCAACCAGTTTCTCATTCATCGCTCTCTTCGCCCATTCGCGAAATAAACTTTCCTCATAAACTAGGAATTTGTGTCTTACTGTTTCAGTCACATAAACACACCCAGGAACACAGCATTTCCAATTGTGCATCCTGATTGAATCGAAATTAACCTAAACACTATGTCTTCCATCCAGTATCATGTCAATTATATCCCAACCATATGTTCCATTGAGTTGATATCCCATGGTGTATATTACAACACATATTTTGTAATAATAAAAACTATTCATTCCTACAACAGAAAATAACTTAAATATATGTAAATATTTTTTTCTAATAACAAAGAATATACGATTAAAACATATTCCGAACACATTTAAATAGCATATTTAACATGTACACACACTGATTTTGCACAGCATACAGTATTTACATTTACATAAATTTAAATTTCAACATAAATTTAAGTGGAAGTCGGCGGTATTACTTTAAACTTCGCACCTCTACACTTATAGTTCACACCACTTCCACCCAACGCTAGTAACACGGATACAAAGCGCCTACTGGGACTTGACCTTCTGTAACTAATCTCTGTTATATGGGTTGAACGAGTGGATACATTGATTCAACCGAATGTCTGGTGTACATCGGTGGATTCATTATTGCACTGTTGAATTTCCGAAAACGCGGATTAGATTAGGGGTTCAAAAAATATCGATATTTCTGCATTGATAACGAATCTTTTTTTTACTTTAGAGCAGTGCCGGATTTAGACTTGATAAGGCCCTAAGCTATTTGAGATATGGGGCCCTTTATAAGACCAGATATTATATGTCAGTGCCAAATATGATTTTCGGATACCTAGAGGCTTAAACTGAAATACAATTAAGAAGTATATCGATAGTGAAGTAATACATCTTTAACTTAAAATCATTTTTATTTATAACAAACTTAAAAATGGAAACTCTGGTAAAAATAAACAAAAGTTCTTTTAAAAGGCACAATTTACAAAGGCTTATTATCTAATCTCTTGAAACATGTTATAAGGATTAAGGAATTATATTAAACTAAAATATTTTCTTTCTTGCCTTTGCCGGAGAAAAGTCACTGATGACATCATCAAACGATAAACTGTGTAGTTTGTCACATTCTATGCACATGAGACTGAGGGAACATAATTTATCTTAAGTCATTGTTGTTCCAAAATTCATTTTTTATCCTCTTCAGCTGAGAAAAAGATCTTTCTCCAGAGCAATTTGCAACCATATTACTAAGAAACAATCTCAAAATTGCTTCTACATTAGGGAATGCTGATTGGACAAGATCGTTAAATATTACCCTATACAAATCCTGACGTGTCAGACTATCATGTTCTGCTGAACCATAGGCTCGACTATGTCTAACATATTGATGAAAATGCTTGACTTCTCCTACAAGATTCATGTCCACATCTTCAGGATATGTTTGCCATAAAACGCTAACTCCTTCACGAATCTCTTCTTCTGTAGCTTCTAATTTTGTTAAGAATGACATTTTTTTTGCAGCATCATTGTATACTGAGGCCCTCTGTGCCAGACTTGACTCTAATGCATCCATCACAGGTATAAATGTTTGGATTCTGAACTTGTCTTCTGGCTCAAGGTTCTCTAAAGCATCATCTTCATCATCATTGGTGTGCCTAATCTGCTTTTCTTGTAATCAACATCAGGCAATTTTTCCTTTGTTTTTTCTTCAAAATGATCGAACATATCCCTGGAACCTTTAACAAAATCCGAAAGTGAAGCATACAATTTCCTACATACATCTATACTAATTTGGGGGTCTTGCAGTGATTGACTAGTCTTGTGAAATTCATCCAGCAAGTAACTCCACAAATATAACATTACCATAAATTCAAACTACTCAATTTTATTCAAAATGTTTATGGCTTGATTTCTTGTTTCGCCTTTCTCTCTAGTATCAATATGCAGCTGATGCAATGCAGAAATTATTCCATCATAACTATCAAGTATTGCACTTGTGGCCATTGAATGTGCTTCCCATCTAGTCTTTAACAAAGACTTTGGAACTTCTGAATCATCTTTGAAGAATGACAACAGTACTGCCCATCTATGTGTAGATGAAGAAAATAAATTATATATTTCTTGAACAATTCCAAAAAAGTTTACTGCATCTAAACAACAGTCAACTGCTGCTCTACCAACCAGCACATGGAATATACCCAGCATACTTGTTAATCTTCAATATTATTTCTTGCATACCCTTGTATTTGCCAGACATATTGGCAGCATTATCATATGACTGGCCTCGACACTTACTAAAATCTATTTTGCACTAATTTGTAATTTAAGGTAGTTGTGCACCATCTTAGCCAANATACCCTTGTATTTGCCAGACATATTGGCAGCATTATCATATGACTGGCCTCGACACTTACTAAAATCTATTTTGCAATAATTTGTAATTTAAGGTAGTTGTGCACCATCTTAGCCATACTTTCCCCTGTGTGGCTTCCCATCTCTAGGAAAGTTAGAAAACGTTTAATAGGGAGCCCATCATCTGGTGAAACATACCTTACAATAACAGTGAGCTGATCAATATGGGACCGGTCTGGAGTGGAATTTACAGATAAACTGAAGTACCCTGCAGCTTCTTAAATCATCCAAGATTGAGTCTCTTACTTATGTGCCATAATTTGGATAAATTCATCACATATTGTTTTAGACGGATAAGATGTGACACCTGATCCGTTATTCCCAAATTCTTTTATATGGCTTGCTAGAAAAGGATCAAATTTTGCTATAAGTTCGAGTAATCCGGAAATTGCCATTGTGAGGACAACCAAAAGTTTCCTTATCTCCTCTGAAAGGCAAACCACGCTCTGCCATAGTAATTATGACTGCCACAACTCGTTCAAAAACATTTTTCCAGTACTGCAGTTTATTATGTATCTGTTCTGCTACTTGGCAGTCAATTTTTGAGCCACGTTTTCTTGTATGATATGTTACCGAAGCTGTTCTATGGTCTACAGAGTTTTCATGACTTTGAACTAAATAGGTGTTGCGCCAATCACAAAATCCATCGTATCATAATAGTGTAGAAGAATTTGAAAAGAGTTTACACACGTATACAAGACCAGTTACTGGCGAATATACTAACCATTCTCTGCAATATTTTTCACCATTAGCCCGTTTGAGATAGAACAAGCTTTTTGAGCAATATCTGTCTTGGTTTGCAAAAAGCTTCTTTGATTTTTCAAATGAGCCATTTGAGTGCTGACATTCTGACGGACCTTTTTCTACCCAGTATAAAATCTCATCTTTACTTAAATCACCCCATAGCCCAAAATCATTCTGTTTATTTTTTGTTGCTGAATCTTCTGTGCTTGTACTACTCTCTGGTTTATAAATCTTAATATTTGTTGCTTCATTAGTTGAAGTAGATTCTATACAACTAGATGTACCAGGTTCTGTATCAGGAATAGGATGAATATACCGTGACTGGCTCACTGTGGTAGAGGCTTTTGGTTCATCAGGCCCTTTATCTATCTTTGTTAAGAAACTTTCTAATTTTGTTAACTTGCTAAACTCTTCTTCAGCTCTCTGCTTCTTTTTACTCTTTTGAGCTTCACTTGCATAACTTCTGGTTGACATCTTGCAAGCTGTGGGCAGAATATTTAATATAACTATAAACATGCATTTAAAGTAATATAATGCATAACATTTTTTTTAAATTTAAATTTCCTGTGATATTACCACTACTTACCAGCAAGCGATATTTTTATAATAAATAATACATGCAAAGAGAAAATTAACAATATCGTTTCAAGTTTTAATATTAGTTTAGATAATTAAATTAAAGAAGAAGAAAAAAACCACAAATGTATACATTAATACTTAATTTAATACAATCAAAACAAAATAATATGTATTTTTTAATGTGCAGTTCTTCAAATATATATTTAATAATATTATTTAAATATTGTATCTAATGTTTTATCACTTAAACCTATTTAGGACAATATGTCATTAATTTCACTACGTTTCACCAATATTTATTTACAAAAAATTGTTATCATGCAAAGTCTACTGTTATTTTGACTTGAAAATATAAAAAATGGGTTCTCTATTTTCTATTTTTTTTTTCAATTAAAATACGATCGCAGAAAAATTATTCCATGCAACACCTGTACTAACCATGTTAATTATGCACAACTATCCAACAAGGTTTTTTAAATCAAAATATTGTAAAAAAAAATTTCATGCGATAGAAAATATTCTTGCGGTTATGTCCGTAATTGTATAAAATGCACTTACCTGAAATGTAACTCCAGTAAGGACACAAAATAAACTTTCCAAAATAATGTCAACAATCAAATTATCAAAGAAACACACTGTAAATACTAAATAAAAGGTCAGAAATATTGTATCGGATGCCGGCTCACTCGGACTACAAAAGGTCAGCGCATGCTCGAGTGTAGCGGAGCAACACAGGGGTATCCCCGTGTTTATAATAAAATAAATTATATTCTTTACACGTTCCATTTCTATTATAAAATAATAATGAAATAATTTAAAAATTACCGAAATTACCGGCATTTGCTGTCGAAATTTATCAGTAATTTCGGTAGTCATAATTACCAGTAATACCAGTTAACCGGTTATCGGTAATGCAAACCCTATCCACAATAGCGCTTTGTTCTTCGAAAAGACGGGCTAAAAAAATTGGGTGAAGAGTATGGGACGTTCCGGACGTGCGGCATTGGGACAAATAATGCTGCAGTATATTTAAGTATATATGACAATTGCTCACTCGGAAAAATTTTTTGGGGGCCCCCACTTGACTCTGATAGTATTGTAGGAGTATGTTGGCATGGTGTACTCCCAACACACCATGCCAGATGTGGAGTCTGAAGGGGCGGCCACCTACTTGTTCGGGGTGCAGTGATTCTCCAGTCGAGAACACGTCTAAATGAGGAGGAATGCTGTACGTGTAAGTTCAAAATAAATAAGTTTAATGCATGTTAACATAAACACATTTTCTTGGACATTGTACTATAGACACATGGTTACGTATAAATTTGTTTCATTACCTCACTATTTTTTATCTCAGTATTTTTCTCAGGCTCGGACTGGCCCGTAGGGCCTCGGGCCGATGCGCCCTTGTTCTGGGTTCCGCTTCCTCTTTAGCGAGAAAAAAAGCAAAAGCAAAAATTGAAAGGTGTGTTGGAATTAAATATAAACCGAAATAAGCATTCAACGTAAGTTTAAGGAAGGGAAAGTTCAACAATACAGTTCGTAACACCTGGTACAGCACACTGCGCTTGCACACCCTTGTCTGACATTTCTGTCCTGAGATTGGCCATTAGTCTTTCGTTCGTGGCGGAGTTGAGAGTGCCTCATGTCGTCTGGCTGCTAAGGTGAGCTGAAACATATTTAATACTAATTATTAATATAAATTAACTACTATAAAAGTATTGTTCAGTCAGGTGCATTGATTTGTGTTCCAACCACGCGACACCAAACCTATGCGTATTGTTGCAGTGTGTGTGTTGGTACACCTCCCTTGATAATTGTCATTCCACTTTCATTAATGTTTAACTTATTGCTTCGATTACCTTACAAATACCAACAATGATGTCAAAAGTACAGTATTGAAGTATATTGTCCAATTTATATTAAACAATCAACTGCTGTAAGACATAACAATTCAGTCGCATATCAAACATATTTTTGTTTGTCTCGCTGTAACAGTTAGCCGCGCATAGATATATTCTCCCCCCCCTAATTTTTTGTAACATTTTCTCACTACCCATAAAATGAAATATTAAATGAACTTACCGCATACAAGCTTCTAGGATTCACAGTTCGCGGATGGGTTGTGAAAGTGTTTTTGTAAATAATACGCGTTTCTCATATTTCGTTTACAGTAACTGTTCTTGAAAGGTATTGGCATACATGTATTTCATGCTCATGCTAATTATAGAACAGTAAAAGCAAAAAAGATATGTTTCTTTCGTTCCCTTTTCATTTCTTTAAAGGAGCAGTACAGCAAAAATTTACTTTCTTTAATCTTTCTAGTAATAACTTTATAAAAAGCAGCCAAAAATAACAGTCGTATTGATTTTGTCCGAACGCCGTACGATAAACTGTACGCTGCTAGGTAGGGTTCTGAAAACATGTGGTGACACTGTTGACTTCGATAACAAGTGGCACGTGCCAAGACGATTGGCCCGAATCTGTCGCCCTCTGTCGTTCACGTGTACGTCAGTCTACTGACCGACGTAGCTCAGTCTATATCATACATTATCTATTATTCCTTTTGACCTTACCAGCACGAACCAAAGCACACAATGTACCAATTTGTAGAGTCGCATCTAAAAGTATCTGTTCGACTGTTCCTGTTGTGCACGAGAGATATTGTAACCAATTCTAAATGTAGTGTTAGATAGTACCTTTGAAGAAGTCACTCAAAATATAAACATGTTAAATAGAGGTAAACACAATATGGTATGACTGTTTTTAGTGTAAACTAAGATTCAGTATAATTTTTGGCAGGAGCATGTTGCTTACAAGCAGTTTAATAATGGATAAATGGCTGCAACAATATCGGAAAATACGTACGAAAAGTAATTCCAGCTTGCGTTGTATCGAGAATTCGGTAAACATTTCCAGATACAGTTAAAAACTGTTGCTTTTAAAAGCAATTCAGTAGTTGACTACACGTATTCCAATTAATATCGGCAAATAAATTATCTAAATAATAACAATTTATATTACATTC
Organism: Clitarchus hookeri; assembly: GCA_002778355.1. Lineage (NCBI taxonomy): Eukaryota > Metazoa > Arthropoda > Insecta > Phasmatodea > Phasmatidae > Clitarchus > Clitarchus hookeri. The sequence continues at coordinate 730,090 of NQII01000465.1, read as the reverse complement.
AAGGGCACCCACATACGGGGGTGTAGGGAGAAGCTTTGGGCCCTTCTACTGGGATTCGCTGTATTCGGTATTTTACTGAATTTTTCAGCGATTATAATTTGAAAGAATGTGCAAATTTTACATTTTTACTTTACTCATCTTCTGTACTTGTTTAAAAATAATAGTAACTTAAAGTTAAGTTCTGGCATAAAGAAAAATAGTTTTTATATTAATAGGTATGCTGTTTTCTTAGAAATATGGTCTGACCCCTCCCTTTTTCTGGATAACTAAAGATAAAGCACTCTTGACTATTTTGCGTACCTTTAATTGCCATGTTATTTAATATTAAATTTTAATTATCCCAGCCTTTCACTAACAAATCCAAACAGAATATTTATTTAACACATCCTACTAATATTATAAATGTGAAAGTCTGTGTGTGTATGTTTGTTACCACTCAGCTCCATAACGGCTGAACGGATTTTGATGAAATTTGGTATGTAGGTACTTTAGATCCTGGGATAGGACATCTGATACTTTTTATCCCGGAAAATTCTACGTGTCCTGTGGAATAACAACAAAACGTAATTCTGCAACGGCTGGAAATGTGACCAAAATATTTTTTCCTTTGGTGTCAGAGTTCATCAGGCCGCCCAAGGACCTCTGAAATAGCTTAACGACTGCTATCAACCGATAACAACCGGGACCGAATATTTAACGTGCCCTCCGAAGCCCGGAAGTGCTCAGATGTTATGCCAGTAAACGGTCACCCATCCAAATGTGTGCCGCTTGGAACGTTATTTAACTTTGCTGATCGATTAAAATACCCTCAGCCAAGCGCAAAAAGTAGTACCTAGGTACACTTATTTCTAAAGCTACAACTTGATAAAACACACGTTTTGATTTTCATACATAGAAAGCGAAAATGTAGTAACTACGCGGTAGTTGCACAGATACACTCCAAAAACAATAGCCTACTTCTTGGCTATCGGGCAAAAAATATTTCCTTCCTTTTGGATTGTTTTTGGGTTGCCTTAATCAGTTTAAAACCTAGGCCAACATAGTATAATATTATAATTCTGTTTTCACATAAATTAATTGTCTTTTCCTAATTTATTTATTAGTGTATCACTGTAAAATTCAATTGTACCCGGGCGAAGCCGGCCGGTTCGCTAGTGAAGTAATAAAGTGAAATAAAAACTGAGCATAATTTTAATACGATATAGAGAGGATTTTAAAAATCATAAATACGAAACTTGTCCTAAATTATTGAAAATAAAAAATGGGTTGCTTCCATTGATGTTATGTTTTTTATGTCTCTTGGATTAATTTTCTTAGTAAACATACATGACTGTTTACTACTGTTTTGTTGATGCATTTTTGTTTTAAAGTCACATATGTTTTCGGTAGAATCCTTATAATAAAAAAAAAACTCGTAGGTTTGTTATTTGACACATATATATATATTTTTAAGATAACATGGAAGAAAAACATCGAAAAAAACGGAAGTCGGGTCCTGAATTCAGGAAAGAGAAAGAAGCTCAGCAGAGAGAAGAGGCTGCACTATCATCTGCAAAAATTACATATTTCTATGTGTTAACTTCACAGACCTTTAAAAACATGATACCTGCCAANCTGCACTATCATCTGCAAAAATTACATATTTCTATGTGTTAACTTCACAGACCTTTAAAAACATGATACCTGCCAATTGCTGAAGTTTGGAAGTAGGTATTGAATCTGCTCTGCGGCGTGAGGCGCCAGCACTTGATGCTAGCCCTCAGTGATAGGGCGTAGGAATACGTCGACACTGTTGTCTCTAGGTCCAATTTACTAATAAATTACACTTTATTTGTGAGTTCACATAATCGAGTTTTATTGTTGCTTGAACAGGTTAACTGGTACATGAACTCACGAGACAAAACTCTCCTCCCCTTTTCCTATGTAGGCTACGTATGGTTTGACGCCGCGACTGGCGTCGAGGTGGGGGGGGGGGGAAGATTCTTCGCACTTGGTGTAGAACTACTTATCTGACACTGCAGCGCTGAATTCCCTCGGCTGGCGGCTTGGAACTGCTCTCGAACTTGGTGGGCGTCTCGGCGCCTGGCTTCGAAGTTCCTTCTTCCCGGGTCCAACGCAGGACTCTGCGTTTGACGAAGTCTGACTGACTTTTCTCGGATGCTTCCCGCCGCACGTCCCGCTTGACGGCCTCCGACTGAGGTCGACGTCGTGATGCATTCTCGATCCTCGACTGACTCCGGCTGACTGACTGACTGCTCGATCCGCGACTGACTGATTCGACGTCTCTCCACTGACTGCCCCGTTGCTCCCCCCTTCGTGTGGTTTTGTAGCGTCCATCACCATATTCAACTTGCCCCGTCTCTGCTGCACGTGTCCGGGGTGCTTGTCGTCCCTCCGGGTCATAAAACACGTGGCCGCTGCTCGTGTGGTCCGCAGCCGGCCTGGCGTCGTCCCTTGGTTCTGGCCTGGAAGTTTATTGTCCCGTTCTGCACGCACGTCCGCTAAAAGCTCTCATGGTTTATTGCGGTACAAGCCCGGGACAGACGCAGCTGGTGGTGGGATCTCGGTGTCCCTTGGGCAGCTGCAAAATGCAGCTGTGTCCGCGCCCTGGTGCCTTCCGTTGTCTCCGGATGTCGTCTGCACGTGCAGGAACAGTTGCACGTGCCGAAACCTTTGGTAGCGTGCCTTAGCAGCTGCGAGGCTCCTGGTGTCCCTCTTCCGGCACGTCCACAAAACCCTTAATCCTTATTGCGGTCGTCCGGCTGCGAGCTTCGCCAGAGCGTGTGTTCTGACGAATAAAATATAGGGACGCAGAATGCGTCAAACTCCCCACCGCTCTCTTCGTCGGGGGCACGCTCTGGCATTTCTTCCTGTTATGGTTGTCCTCTGGGCTCATCGCGGTTCTGTGCGCGCGCGGCGCTGCACTTGTGCTGCTGGGAGGCAGCGAAAGCAGCTGTGGTGGCCTTCTGCTTCTGACCTCGTTAGGGAAGGGGAGGGGCGGTCCCCCTCCATACTATGTCGCGTGGCCCTGGCAGTGCGTCTGAGGGAAAGTTAGGGCTTCTGCGTCACAAACCAGTTTGTGAGGGTCACACCCTCTTACAATTTTAGAACATCGCAGGCCCGCAAACCCTAGGCAATGCTGGGGGTGGGGGGGAGTTGTCTCACACTTTGAAAATTGACAAAAAGTACAAACAAAATAAACCCTGGTCACATAGATTATTCACAATCTCCCTACACATTAACATTTCACGATAACTATTTACACACTAACACTTATCACACAACTTATTCACAATCTCTGGCGAGCTAAAATCACGCGAATGTAAACGTCTTTGGATACTGCGGCACCGCTACTTTACCGCATAAAACCACTACATACCTTAAGAATTTCTTACTAAAACTCTAGGCTAAAGATTTTAAAAAGACCGTAAAAATTTTTGCCACTTGTAGAAATTTTCTTCAAAAATTTTATTTCAGAACTTTAAAATCACCGGTTAACCTATAAATGGGTCACTTAAACATAATCTAAGTTATCTCGGACCTTTTACATAACATAACCTTTCATTCTACCCAACTCGCGCCATTGAAATAAAACATTTAATTTTCCCGACACACTACCTGTAATCACCACGCGTCTCGCATCTCACACGCCCGCGCGTCCATTTCGCGCGGCCTGCGAGAGCCCCGTCATTGGCCAGAGCTTCGGCCATTCCCGGGCCTTTAACCTCGTAAATTAAAAATTACTAATTCTTACTCGTTTTTCAAGCGATGCTTACTGCCCTACGGACTTTTTTTTCTGTAGTAAAATGTGACAAAATATAAAAACGACTGATTTAAAACCATGGTTATCGCCCTCAGCGTCGTTACGCGAAGTATACTCGTCACCAGCGGTCCACTCATACAACAAAAATGTATTATAAAATTCAGTCAACGTTATAAGCCATGACAATTAAGAAATTAAATAACTCACATATGGTTCTGTACACTATATTTAGTAGGCAGCTTTTTCCCTTAACACTTTACATACTATATACCTCCAGTAACAGGTATATGAAAATTAATTCTTAGCAACTTAACCAAACTTTGGCGATTAAAAAGTATTAAGGTTATTGCCACTGTCTGTGTAGTGACAGGTTGTAATTTTTGGCTGGCATTTCTTACTGGTATCTGTTGGGTTATCTTTTAACACACTCCCTGCCGCCTGACGAGCGGTCTGACGGGGCAACGATACACAAAACGACACTGCCTCTGGCAGTGAAGTTCACACACTCGTAAACAATGCTTTACAGTGGTAACAAACAAGTACAATCCCTGTTGATACACAGTGGTAAACAAAAAGTAAACAAAATACAAACATCGGTGAACATCTATTAATTAGGGACACACAAGTGCAAACAATCAGTAACTGGCAAACAGTGCTACTGATGAATTTAGCTCGCGTACAATGAGACAGATGTCGTGCCTCTTTTGTTGCGGACTTTCGTGGTTTTTACTGTGCATGTTTGAACACATAATTACACTACAACATTGACTTGATAAGTTGGCTAAAGGCCTCTCCACACTTCGTACTTGCGGTTTTGAAATGAATGAAACTAATCGGTCACTTTGCACTCGGTAAACAAAATATCTTCTTCTGCACGGTCTCGTCTTTGTTTCTCTATGAAGGGGGGGGGGGTGTAGTGTGGTTGACACTTTACCTGGTGCTGACCGCCTTCACGGCCCCTGGAATAGGCGGGGCCTGGAGAAGTCCCGTCGGTTGTTTACTTACGGCTAGCTGGAAAGAGATCGCCTACTGGGGGGAGGGGGGAAGGCCCCCCCTTCCATCTCTTGTTCAGTTGACGTCTGCGGGCTGCTGTCTCGTCCCGCCGATTGGTTGGGTCTGCATGGTACCGCCTCGCCTCGCTGAAGTTGTCTGGGTTCGACTCTTTGCCGATGCAGTCCGCTTTTTTCCTTCTTCATTTTCTACGCGGCCGTTTCTTCTCGCGTTTCTCTTCGCTTGTCTGCTTCACCCGATCATTCCCATGCACGCAAAGCTTCTGCCTCCTTATTCCTTCGTTCGTGTTTGCGTCACACTTCTCGTCGTCCGCTTCACATGGGTATTCCCGTGCGCACTAGGTTTCGCGGCGCTGAAGTCGCCTTTTAAACTCCCGTGCGCACTCCCGGGTTTGTTTATCTTCGGGCACCGACTGCGCGATCTTACTGGGTTTATTTGGCAGCTTGCTTTTACCCTTATCTCGCAGTCTCTGTACCATACAATTAACTATTTTCCTGCCCTTTCTCTGCCGCTCCTCCGAGTGGTCTTATGGCGGGCGGAAATACTGGTATACATGTTCGGAAAGGGTCACTATTCCCCATCCAGGGAATTAGTACTTACTTTTTCCTATTTTATCTTTCACCGGCGCTCCGGTTACTGTAGTTTTTCGGCGTTGTAGTTTACCTGTCCGCCTGAACCCATGTCCTTTTCACCATCCAGTGGAAGAGACCTATCTTCGCTAATACGTCCTTCTGCCCGCTACTGGCATCCGCTCCACGTTTCCGCTCCCGTTCGCTAATTTCTCCCTCGTTTTTCTCGTCGTTCGTCGGCACGGTAATTACCTGACTGCCTGACACCTCGTCCTTTTTCACCATCCAGTGAAATAGACCCTCCTTTCTTCGCTAATACGTCCTTCTGCCCGTGCCTGGCATCTCCTCCGCGTTTCCTCTACCGTTCGCTAATTTCTCCCTCGTTAATTGGGACTCCTTAAAGTAATATTGCTGGACGCTACAGGGTGTTTTGTCATAGCCTCCCTGACGTCTGTGTTTAGCCTGGCTGGCTCGTTACCGTTCACCGCCTGGTGACCTAGTAATCCACTGGGGGGTTTCTATTCTTCTCCGCCTTCCTCCTAAACTCCGCGCACGCCTGCGCCTGCCCTTTCCTCGTTCGGTTTATTGCCTCGCTCCCTTTTTCGGTTATACTGTCGGTAACTGGGCGCCACGAGGGATAATTGTTTTTTTATNGGTTTCTATTCTTCTCCGCCTTCCTCCTAAACTCCGCGCACGCCTGCGCCTGCCCTTTCCTCGTTCGGTTTATTGCCTCGCTCCCTTTTTCGGTTATACTGTCGGTAACTGGGCGCCACGAGGGATAATTGTTTTTTTATTTTTATTTTATTTTATCACCCCATTGAAGTCGTAAATGTGCTAGCTGCTTGGTCGGGGCACGGCCCCCTTTATCCCGGGTAATTTAGCTTGTCCTTGCTTCCATCTATACAGACTTCAGCGTGCCCCTTAGTTGGGCGCCAAAAATTGATACCTGCCAAATGCTGAAGTTTGGAAGTAGGTATTGAATCTGCTCTTCGGCGTGAGGCGCCAGCACTTGATGCTAGCCCTCAGTGATAGGGCGTAGGAATACGTCGACACTGTTGTCTCTAGGTCCAATTTACTAATAAATTACACTTTATTTGTGAGTTCACATAATCGAGTTTTATTGTTGCTTGAACAGGTTAACTGGTACATGAACTCACGAGACAAACTCCCCTCCCCTTTTTCTATGTAGGCTACGTATGGTTTGACGCCGCGATTGGCGTCGGGGGGGGGGGGGGAAGATTCTTCACACTTGGTGTAGAACTACTTATCTGACACTGCTGCGCTGTCTTCCCTCGGCTGGTGGTGGGGCGTCCCGACGCCTGCTCTCGGAACCCCTCCTCCCGGGTCCACTCAGCACTCTTCGTTTGACGAAGTCGGACTGGCTTTTCTCGGATTCTTCCCGCCGCACGTCCCGCTTGACGGCCTCCGACTGAGGTCCACGTCTTGATGCATTTGGCGAACTCGTTTTCTCTCGGCTCCCGGTACACCCTTCTCGTTTGACGAAGTCTGACTGACTTTTCTCGGATTCTTCCCGCCGCACGTCCCGTTTGACGGCCTCCGACTGAGGTCCACGTATTGATGCATTTGGCGAACTCGTTTTCTCTCGGCTCCCGGTACACCCTTCTCGTTTGACAAAGTCTGACGGACTTTTCTCGGATTCTTCCCGCCGCACGTCCCGTTTGACGGCCTCCGACTGAGGTCGACGTCGTGATGCATTCTCGATCTTTGACTGACTCCAACAGACTGACTGACTGCTCGATCCGCGACTGACTGACTGACCCGTTCATCGCACTGGCTTCGTCCGGCTCCGACCCGGACACCTCGCTTCAGGTCCCCCGACTGACTGATTCGACGTCTCTCAACTGACTGACTCGTTGCTCCCCCCTTCACATGGTTTTGTAGCGTCCATCACTATATTCAACTTCCCCCATCTCTGCACGTGGTCCGGGGTGCTTGTCGTCCCCCTGGGTCATAAAACACGTGGCCGCTGCTCGNCGATCCTCGACTGACTCCGACTGACTGACTGACTGACTGACTGACTGACTGACTGCTCGATCCGCGACTGACTCGTTCATCGCACTGGCTTCGTCCGGCTCCGACCCGGACACCTCGCTTCAGGTCCCCCGACTGACTGATTCGACGTCTCTCAACTGACTGACTCGTTGCTCCCCCCTTCACATGGTTTTGTAGCGTCCATCACTATATTCAACTTCCCCCATCTCTGCACGTGGTCCGGGGTGCTTGTCGTCCCCCTGGGTCATAAAACACGTGGCCGCTGCTCGTGTGGTCCGCAGCCGGCCTGGCGTCGTCCCTTGATTCTGGCCTGGAAGTTTATTGTCCCATTCTGCGCGCACGCCTGCTAAAAGCTCTCATGGTTTATTGTGGTACAAGCCCGGGACAGACACCGCTGGTGGTGGGATCTCGGTGTCCCTTGGGAAGCTGCAAAATGCAGCTGTGTCCGCGCCCTGGTGCCTTCCGTTGTCTCCAGATGTTGTCCGCACGTGCAGGAACAGCTGCATTTGCAGAAACCTTTGGTAGCATGCCTTTGCAGCTGCGAGGCTGTTGGCGTCACTCTTCCGGCACGTCCACAAAACCCTTAATCCTTATTGCGGTCGTCCGCCAGCGAGCTTCGCCAGAGCGTGTGTTCTGACGAATAAAATATAGGGACGCAGAATGTGTCAAACACTGCTATTGCTACACCTTCATCCTCCACAAAAGATGAATAAACGGGCATGGTAAATGTTGAGACTAAAACTATAGAATATGAAGGTGAACAGAAACACAATGAAAATTATCTGGGGCAAGTAAAAAGTGAAATTTTGAATAGAATAGTTGGGAATATTGATAATACTAGTGCAGGTGGTAATGGCTTAAACTCAGAAGAAGAGAATTTACAAGATGCAAGTGTGGTTAATTTTTTTAAGAAGTCTAGACAAAACAGTTTGGATAATTTTTTTTCCATTTCATCCGGTTCAACCATTGAGGCAGACGAATGCAAGCTCCCCCCATCCTCTGCCATTTGATGATGGAATTGTTCATGTTAAAGACAGTGATGATCAAATTTTTAAGCGGAACTGGTTAAGTTGCATTGTAAACAAAAACAAATTGTATTGCAGCATGTGTTTTACTTTCACTGATGGATCCTCGGTTTTTTTGTAAAGGCTATTTGCATTATAGGCATTTGTGTCAAACAATTGGAGAACACGAGAAATCGAATTCTCACATAGCGTCAGTTAAAACTTGCATCGCATATAAACAAGGAAGGAAAATTGAAACCATGCTTTTTGATACACAACTAGGAAAAATACCAAAATAAATAATAGAATGCAGGAAAGTTTTGTCCGGTGTTTTTGATGCTATCAAGTTGATTGGGAAACAAGGTATTGCTTTCAGAGGGAAAGAGGAAAGTGCCTACATTCTTAATAATACTTCTGCAAATCATGGAAACTTCTTAGAAATTTTTCTTTTGATATCTAATTATGATGATGACTTAGCAAGGCATGTGAGGAAAATGAGTGAGAAAAGTAAATCTGCACTTGAAGCAAGAATAAAGCAAGGAAAAAACAGATGATACAGATGCAGTCAGGTTACATTTCTTAGTAAGACGACTTTTACAAATATAATAAACATTATCAAAATTGAAATCCATGGTGAAATCGCGAAAGAAGTACAGCAATCTTAATTTTTTTCTGTGTTAACGGACACGACCATGGACGTGTCAGGCTATGACCAGTGCTTCATAGTACCAAGACATCTTTTCGGAAAAAGAAGTGGAGGAGAAAGTCATCGGATTGAAGTGTGTCCAGTCTACTACATGGGAATATATGTTTAATACATTTCTAGACATTTTGAATAATGCAGAACTTGTTGTAGAAAATTGCATTGCAAATGCATTTGTTGGTGTCTCATCCTGGCTCAAGGAATTAGTCCAAACCACCTTCATACCTGGTGCTATGCTCATGTACTTAACCTGGTAATGTCAGAAACCACTCAGAGTTTACCAGCAATTACATCATTTTTGTATTACTACAGCAGACAAAAGTTTTCCCCAGGGATTCGCACAAGAGATTAAATATGTACCTACAGCAGAATCCAAGAGTACTTTTAGCTGTCATTGGAGTCACTAGGTGGAGGTCAAGAAGTAATGCAATAACAAAATATTTTTGTCGCTTCCATTACTGGTTTGACACCGAAGAAACAGAGAAAACATTGCAACCAGAAACTGTATTTGTGGAACTAGTCATTACACTTTGTATGATAAAGAACTCCCATGACTTCAACCCAAAGGTATGCAATGAGACTAACGCACTTCTGCAGAAGTTTTTTTCGTTTGAAACCATATTGGTGGCTATGATGTTTTTGTTAATATTCAAAACCGCAATCTTTCAGACTACCTCCAAACAAAGAACCTGGACTATGCACAGGCTTGTAGACTAGTTTATGCTGCACAAAATGGATTGAAGGATGCAAGGCTCCAATTCGATCAAGTGGTTAGTGCTGCAAAAAGGTTTGAATCAGTTATGTCAGGAAGGTTAGATGTAAACATAGGAGAAGTTCCTTCTCTGGATGTGGAAAGTCTCTCTATCTTGAAATGGAGCTGCCTCGTAAGAGATTAAGACAGGTCAATAAAACAGTTTCATAAGAAATGATAGGTTCCGAATTAAAATTTTCAATGTTATTATTGACACGCTTGACTAAAGTATGACGAACAGATTCGCTAATCAGAAGAACCTGTATCTAGACATCGCATGTTTTGATCCACGGAAGTTCTCTGAACTCAAACGAGGTTTGCCCCCAAATGCGTTAAACTACATTTGTGATGTGGTGCCCAATGTTGAAAAAGGTAAGTTAACTGAAGAGCTTCAATAGTTTGTACTAGATCGGCCTCAGGTATACTACTCAACACTGAAAGAAGAATTTACTAAGGATGTTGCCGTAGATTTAGAAAGTGAAATTTCAGAAGAAGATATAGAAAATTAAGCAAGAACATGTAGAATGCAAGATCCCTGCAAGGTATGCATAAATGTGCATACAAAGTGATTTGTGACTACACCATGCACAGGCTTTTGTACATAGAACTTAGTAAAGTTTAGAAATATCTACTCACAATACCTTTAACTCAGGTAAGTTGCGAGCGAGTTTTTTTTCTAATCCTGAACTAATCAAAACAAGGCTACACAGCAATCTGACAAATGAGAATCTGGAAGAATTCTTCATAATGCAGTGTGAGAGAGACAAGCTTGTAGCAATTGACAACGATGTTGTATCAATAGACTGCTAAGAAAGTGACGAGATGAAACGACTTTTGGCACTGTAGAAAATGCATATAGTCTCTGCAAGTCTTGAATTTTCATACATTTTGTAGTCTGACCTTATTTTAGTGTAAGTTTTCAGAGTAAGTGCCATTCTATTGTTGGTTTATGTTTAAATGGTTATCGGCTTTTATAATACTGCGATGCAACCCAGTGTAAAATCAGTTAAATACAGTTAAAGACAAGAAAGAAGAAAATATTTAAATTTTAGTATGGATTTTATTAAATGTGTTCCTTAAATTTCAGATATAGTTCCAGTTTTACAGAAACAGGATTTAGTTTTCGTATAATTCAATAAAAATAAAAACAAATTTTCACTATTGCACAGTATTTAACTATGTCTTGAGCTACATAGAGAAAATTATATATTTTTCTTTTTTTCTTTAAATGCCATTAATTTGTATTACTTTTAGTTATCCATGGTTATTCCAATGATTTTATCTCTATTTTATACCAATTGGAAGATTAATCGCAGAGCTACATAACTAACTAAATATTATATAATCAGAAAGTTAATGTAGGCTGTGTTTGCTGCTGAGTTGCGTTGTTCGGTAAATAAAAATGTATATCCACTTACACTGAACCAGTGTTGCGATTTAAGAATAGTTTCTTCAATAAATGCTACATCAATACTGTACTTGGTAAGCCATTGTTATAGCTCACATGTGTTATTTTTAATTCTGTCGGCATTGTAGATTAGTGTTTGAAGTATTTTGTATTGGTTTGTAGTCATTTTAATCGCCCAAGAGACTTCTATTAAAATGGCTTGTTTATGCGCGAGTGAGGTCGCTTCGCGAATGAGTTGATAAAAGGTTTTAATTTTGTAATTAGGTTGGCATAATCACAATGTGTAGGAACTTAGTCAGCTTTTGCATGCTGCTCATGTCATTAAGCCTCTCTTGTGCTGGAATGTGAGTGGGATCATGTCTGTGTTTGGATGGTGACTTGGGCTCTGGACCAATCACAATTTCAGCTGTGCGCTGGAATTGCTATGCATACAGAGTTTTCTTAAGGTGGCTGTTTTGGTGCACGGGACTGTACCATGGTNNNNGGGGGGGGGGGGGGGGGGGGTTGTGTGTGTGTGTGTGTGTGTGTGTGTGAAGGAACTGCTGGTTGCTCTCATGTTAGGCACCCGTGTGTGCATGCAATCATGCATGTTTGTTTGTCGCGTGTTTTGCAGGCTGTTTCTCCTCCTGTTCTGGCGACGACTTTCACAATGTTAATGAAGTGAGCGCACTGCTTCCATGCAGCAGTGTGTCCCTCAGCTCCACAGTACCCACACTTTTTGGGTGTAATGTCTGAGACAGTACACTCGCTGTGCAGATCTTTTCCTGCGCAACAAATGCACTTAGGGGCCTAGTTGCACCTTACCATTGTATGGCCATATTCCCCGCATCTTTTGTACTGTGGGACCTCTTTCAGCCATGACTTGTATTTTTCGACCGATTCTTGGGTCCAATGTATTCTTTTTAACTCAAAAATTATTATGTCTTAGGGCTTGACCATAACATAGAAAATGCCAGGTCCGAAATAAGTTTATATGCCATCTGTGTTTGTGTATTTTTTTTTTTNGGCTTGACCATAACATAGAAAATGCCAGGTCCGAAATAAGTTTATATGCCATCTGTGTTTGTGTATTTTTTTTTTTTAGTTGTCCGATGTTGCTGACCTGGATGCTTGCTTTTTGCAGCTCGTCCACAATCTCGTCTTCTGACGTATGTCTTTCGAGTCCCTAAATAATGGCTTTTATGATATGCTCATCTGGGAATGTGTGCGTGTACAAAGAAATGTATTGTGCCTTACGCCATTTGATGCCTATGTTGTAGCAATCACAAGTCTCAAACGTATTTTTTTTAAATTGATGTTTTGTTGCTCAAAAGACTGATCAATGGCTTTCTACTGGCATGTATCTTTTATAAGGATAGCCACACTTCTTTGTCGTTGCTGTTCTGTGGGCTGTGTCCCCGTGTGTGTTGGTTCCTGGTAAAGGTTGGCAAAATAGTTTGCAGTTATAATTGTGTTTTGTTGTTGCGAGGGCTTAGGCTTGCCAGCCTTTACCCCCTTTGCTAAAGTGAAGCCTTTGTCACTGCATGTTTTTTGTGTCTTTGGTCTGTGTCGGAATCGGAATCGTGTTCGCGCTGTCTTTTCAGAGATGCAGATTCCTCATCTATTTGGCGTGTGTTTGTGTTTTCCATTGTGCTTAGGAAAACGAGAGAGAGAGAGAGAGAGAGAGAGAGAGAGAGAGAGAGAGAGAGAGACAGCTACACAATCGTGTGGCTGTCACAACGAAAAGTGAATGTGAGGCCCACAAGCTGACCGTATTCCATGGGACTTTTTAGCCAGGTTCAGGCTAGGTCAGAGGGGAGCTGTTCCCTAGGTGGTTACTTGCGAACTTAAGACCCGACCTCAATAGTTCTAAGGCATCCTCCCGCTATGAGACTTCCTCCAAAACTGTGTCCTTAGTCAGGACTAAAAACGACTATGAATAAGGTCCAGTAATTTTACATTAAAACAATATCTTAGAACAAGCAACATATTGATGAAGTTTTTCGAAGACATGTCGGTAGACAGCACTGAAGTTTAATATGTTTCTGCTTTACCGAAATTAAAACACTTCATACACATGTAATTAAATCGATTACCACAGTGATATTATTAAATAATTGTTAATTTATCAGCAGGATCTAGTTTTGTGTCCCATTATTTATTTCGGAAGCGTGGTTGTAAATAACAAATTCGTTCGAATTAAAACTTACATTCACGAATAATATAGGTTTTTAAAAATTCTTATGTTCCCGGCTTTGGCATACGCATGAATTAATACTGGAGTTGATATGTGTTAACTAAAAACACAGGTTTTATCAGTATTGTAGTCGGAAGTATTATTTACTCAACAATTTCAATACAAACAACCTAAAATATGCCACCGTTATACTTAATACAAGTTTAGTTTAAAGTACACCAAGACTAGCTAAAAAATTAGTAAAATAGCCAGTTCTAATATCGCCTTCTGAATACGAAAAAGTCGTGAGAGTTGACTAACTATGGCAATTTAAACTATAACCATAGTTTAGACCACGTTTAAATCGGTTCTGAATACTGCCCGTAATATTTACAAAACATGCTACTTTCTGCAGGATTATTACTCTGATACGATACATTATGATGGATATAATACAAAGAATAACGGGAAAGAAATGAACAACATAACTTTATTTAGCATTTACATTTTATTTTCTGTAAAAAAAATGCTATGTATGTAAAAAATATACATATTGCCACCAGTAATATTAATGTAGCATTTTGAGAGAGACAGTTTTTTCAATTATGTGGGAAAACTGTCTAATTGTTTACAGTAGCAGTTCACTGAATATTTTGACAGGAGTTGCTACAGGAGGAAAGGGATTAGATAGTTTATTGTTCCAGACATAAATTATTTGGATGCCGGTTAGCTAACGAGCACGGAAAGAGTGGGCAGTGGAACATTCACTCATGTGGCCATCTCCTGAAGATCCCTGTTGAGCATTGAATGTGTTGGTTGTCGATAGTAATATAGGCAGCAAAACAGGCTGGCCTTCCTACGAGGGTGTTGGCCCCCCTTTATACACCACTAGCGTGAAGCTGTTTGGGCAAGCTCCTATGGCCATAACTTTATGGTAACTTCAGAACTATTGTCAGTGTGAGCGAAGAGATTTGGGCGGTTCTTAACATCGAGGTCAGTAAAACAGTAATTACATAAAATGGAAAATCAGAATTGGTGGTTTAAACACTCTTAAACAGTCGTGAAATGACCAAAGGTACAAAATAAATGCAGAAAATAGATCACACATTTTAATTACACTTGACTCTCATACAGAGGCACTTACACAGTTTACAGTGCTTACTGCACACTGTCAGTCTACACTGTACAAACCGAGAATGTAACATTGAAAACGAATTACGAAAATTAAGCTGCTAATCATGTGGTAGAACCATCAGGCGGTAGGGGGCACTACACCCAGACTGAAAAATAAAGCATTAAAGTTCCATAAAATAAATATTACTATTGCAGTTAATTGAGATATGAGAAACGTAAAAGGCCAGGGAGCGGAGAGATCGCCTTTTCTCTCTCTGTCCGCACCCATTCTCGAATTGCATCATGGCGGCATCCCGCTCAAGGTTTGAGCAGCCTAGCGCCAAAACTTCGGTAAACCAAATAACATTACAAAATACAAACAAAAACATAGTGAAACCTTTATGCATACAAGAAACACACAATATACTTCGAAATAATATTAAACAACAAATTTAACATTGTGAAAATATATAGGTTGGCAATTATCATGTGTAAGCACATAATTGTAATTATTTTCAGATTGGTCTCTCCTAGCTTTACATGACTGCAATTTAAACAGGCATTTATTTATTAAGGAAAAATTGGAAATACAAGATGAGAAAAGACATAATATAAAATTTGACACCAGAACTGTGATGACATTGGGCGAGTACAAGTGAATCAAAGCTAGAAGAAAAGACATAGGTAGTTAAAAATACTGTGTTAGTAAAACCTGTTTAATATCTTCCCCAATTTAAATCACCCTGATTTTTATACCGGCATATAGGAAAAATAAGCGAGCGCCCCACAAAAACCCCCTCACTTCACTTAGAGCACATACTAGGGAGTGTATACACCAACCGAAGGGCACACATGGGAGGTCGCTGGTCTCCAGGTATGGTTGATAAAAACCCGATGTTGCCTTCATTTACCCAGCGATTTACTTACTGGGGAAGATTTCTGGAGTACTCGGCTGGCCTGAACGAGCACAGCTCCAAAAGTTATCTCTTGGGGGCATGGAGTTGGGATGGCTGCTTGATGCAGGTAGTGGCATGTAAGCTCAGCTGGGCATGTTCCTTACAAGCCACTCCAGTTGGTGTTTGATGGCAGCTGGCCAGGTTGTTGTTAGCCCAGTAGAGGACCCGCACAAGCCGCGCAGCAGTGGCACGACGAACGGGTGCTAGGAGCTGGGGATGCAGTAAATGTCATACACCCCTTTCCTCTGAAGGCCATTCATCCACCGCAGCTGTTGGCATCTGTACAGAAGGGTTACAGCCCTCGCTGGGGTAGAGATGGTAGTGGCACTGGTAATGAAGCGGACTTGGTGAGGTGAGGTTGATACCCTGGGTGCATGGTGCTGCAGCTGCTGCTGTGGGAGGCGGGGTGGTTCCTCAGGCTGGGCAAGGCACACACAGGGAATGGCGGAGCTGCTTGAAACAGCATGGCGAGGAACTATCCTCCATCACTGCTGCTAGAGGCTGAAGAGGACTGAGACCTGCGACGAGGTAGCATAAAACACTAGGTGGGTGTCTGTGAGTCCCCATCACATTCGGACTTGCACACCAAATGTTCTGGCAGATCCTCGCTCGAGGAAGTGGATCCAGAACATCCTGAAAGTGTCGCATCACAGCTAGACAGAATCGTCAAAGGAAGATCCTGATGAATCCCGATGGGTGGCTCTGGTGGTTAGCACCGTGGCGCCTTGAAAATGACATAACCAGAAGAAGATACGGTAAATATGTGCACATTCAGTTGTAGTAGTCCCAACATATAAAACACAGAAAATTAAGGTTGTATATAATTTTTGCAGTCTTTGGGAAAAATGTTGGTAACTAGCCTAATCTAAAAGAAATTAATGGATTGTTTATATAAAAATATATTCACTGTAGTGAAAATGCAATGTGTCCTATATATACCTTCAGCACTTGCACAAAGTTTACATTTTCCTGCACCAATTATTGTCATCTAAACTTTGTGGCATACAAATAATCACAAACTAATTACTATAACACTTACCTATCTTACTGTTTTTTCTAAGAAATTAAAGCCCGTGCTAGGGCTGTAAAGGGAGTAATTGTTGGAAAGGGTTATCCGAGTAGGTGCCAGACACCATCGGCAGGCAGTGTCAAAGGTGAAGTTGTTGGCACATTCAGGGTCGTGCGGCCCACCGCCCGGACATACGCCGTTCCCTCGGGGATTGTATTGTTGAAATTACCCCAATGGCACTGATGAAGGTAGACCTCCTCGTGCCTAATACTTACATCTGGATGAAGTGGGCCTATAAATGCTGACTCACACACCTTAAACTGCAATGAGCACTGAATAAAGTAAAATATCCATACTTAGGTGATTGTTAGTACGTGTTTGGTAGCTGGTTGTAGGGGTCCCATACCCCGAAATGCTTCGTAGGTGGTGCTTGAAATGAAACACACGTAGTTGGCAAACTAATGTATATTTATATTAGCACGATTTACATTAATTCACCGCAAGGTGAAACTGAAGAGGACTCTGGCAGCGCGTCCGCCAGATGGGCTAAACTGTTGAAATATGCGATATGCATATATGCGCTGTAAAGTAATTAGGTAGATGTTACGCTTCCCCGGGAAATGCTAATTTCAGGGAAGAAGGGGCGGCATCTGCGGGTGCGAAAGTAAGAGGTTCCGGTAAGCTGAATGAGTATATTGCAAGTTACATGATTTTCGAGGAAATGTGATGGCACCTTGAGCGCGACACTAGGTGGAACACCTAGTGTCTACTAGACGATGACTAACTCATGGCAGGCGCGCGCAGCCGGAGCTTGGTGGCAAGCTGCGTGCATGAACTACTAGCACGTACTATATTAACAACAAATTACCTGGATGAAATAAGCTTAAACCTTGCAACAAATATCTTAGTAAAATTAACAATACAATAGGCACACAATACATTTGCAATAACAATTGGATGGTGGGATTAAATGAATGTGATGCCATGAGATGAACACAAGGAACTCATATAAATATCAATAAGGATTTAAAACACTGCATGTGCGTCCCTCGCATTTAAACCATCCCTGCATCTCTTTGAAAATAATCATAATTTGACTTTTCATCTGCCCTGCTACTTCGATGGTGGAAACACTTCCTTGACTCCCTTCATTGACCATGGGAGTTGGGGGAATGGGGAATTTTGACACTGCCTTGTCCGCACTAGCACTGTACTGTACCGCATACGAAAACTTGCTCGAGGGCGTCGTGCACTCGGGCACGCAGTGCATGCCAATACGATGATGTTAAGCGCAAGGCGTGGCAGACAGTGTAGAGGGCTGGTAGCCATCCTGTTTCAAAATATGCCACTTCACTACACACATATACAAACATTTGTTTCAAATAATATTTTTCCTTCTGGTGCATGATGTATAAGTAGAAACTCGTACACCCTAAAAAAAATTGTCATTATTTATGGTCTGTTTTGATAATGCAGTTTTCAATGCAATATTTTTTCTAAATTTGACTATGTAAAATGAAATGTATATTACCGGTATATTTACCCTAAATAGTACAACTGCATAAGGTAATTTTACTACCTAACAAAAATTTTAATTTATTGGGCATACACATTAGTTGCAGTTGTATCTGCAGCAATATCCAAGTTATTATAATAGGATTCACTTTCCTTAAAATTTTGACAGCACTTCACAAGCAAACATGTAAGCCCACACATGTAGAACACATTTCATCACATAAGTAGGTATTTGTATTTCTCAGCTAAAACAAAACAAAAAATGTATTTCTGTCATGTAATTTTCAGGATAAAGTAATTCTCCCATGCAATTGTTTTTTTCCCCTTCAAAATATTACATCATAAATGCTAGTTTATGTACAGCTAAAATGTTATAACAATCTAGTAAATTATGAAGGCATAAACTTTTACAGATGTATTCAGAAACAAATCGTTAAACCATGTCTAAAGACTCATTAGTCCTGGTTTAACTAGTCCAGGTTTAAACTTGTAATTATGGGCGACTAACGTTTCGTATTCAGAAGCAACTTCCCAATTTCTTTAGACAAAGCTTGCGTTATTTAATAATCACAGTTTAAGCTTCAGAAAAGACCAAGCAACATCGCAAAACTGTCGGTTGTTTTGGCAACTAGTTATGTGTCGTTATCGTGTTCAGATTTATAATACCACCATATAATTTTATAGGGTTACGTTTCGTATGATTTATTGATTTATTTAAGGGTAGTGTGAACAGAGTAACGAGATTGGTGGACGGGAAAATAATAATAATAATTTAGTTTGAATTCAAGAGCGATTATTGGTAACAGAAAATAAATATGCATATAGGTTCATAATACACAAATGAGCCATTTCGGATAAAATTCACAGCAAAATAATATGATTTAGAAATATATTATACATAGTCTTATTCAATGTCAGATCTTAGTCCAAGGATGATCCAGAGATCTTCTTCCTCGGAGCTGGTCTGAGGTTAGTTCTGACTAGGTTTGGATTAACTATATCGTATTCATAAACCCCGACAAGAGTGAGACTTACTTTAGTCGAGGAATCATCAAAGTACACTGTTGCCAGACGAACTGCGTGCGTGCATGGTAGATTATCGTCTGAAATAAAAGCTTTACTGTGAAAGGAATGTCACATTTGAGCTGACACACACATTAAGGACAGAAATTATAAACAACATTCGACAGTCTGCCGGCAATCTGCTAGCAGACATTCGTCCAGTGACTTGCCAGCAGCCCTCCACCCAGTCGTAATTATAGTCGTCTGCCAGTCGACTGCCAGCCCAATGGGATGTGGATGGCTCTCCAATCTTGAAATGTGGCAACATAGTCATACTTTTCATGATCGAAATGCTCTCAAGGCGTTCTTAGGATCATACCCACGAAAATCGTTCCTATCGTGATTCATTTTTTAAGTTCTGTTTTGGTGCTTACAGTGATAGAGTGATAGTCCCAAAGAAAATGTGGTTGAAAATAAAAAAAGCTATGCTTTTTCCAAATTTAGAAAAAAGGAATGTTGGAATAAAATTGCTTTGTAATTCAACGGGTGCTGTGATGTTTCCTGCCGACATGAACTACAGTTGAAGAGGTTTTTTTAATTATTATTTGTGTTTCATTGATCCCAAGTGAACTTTTAACAGCTCGAGGATATGTAACAAGCCAAATGATGACAGGAAATTTGTGTACATATCCTATGTTGTAGGGAAGTGAATTAAAATTTCTCATCCTGTTTATTTTGTGTAAATTTTCTGTTCATAAATGCATACTATTTCAGTAAGTACATTTTCAATGTGTCAAAAATTTATACCCTGAATATATGATTGAAATAGTTACACTTTCAAATCCCAAAAAGTTTCACTTGACATTGTTTATCGATTTGATTGTATAAGTTAACATCATTATGCCTCCAATCCCATCCAAATCATATGCCATTTTCACTACTGGGTTAGTGGTTGGCTGTTGACTGACCGCTAGACCTCATTCACCAAAAGGGCGGAGAACAGATATCCACCTGCGGTCAACCACTCTGTGGAAGAGGTCTGTAATAAGCAAAAACAACAAATTCGGTGGAGGGTAGTTGGTTGTCATTAGAAATTTGTTTATAAACTCGGTCGTATAAGAAGTTTCATAATTGTTCCTTTACATAACGACTAGATTTGTTATAAATTGCAACTGATTCAATATTTAATATATGATTTAATATTTAAATTTGTCAAGTTAAAAGCTTTTATGACTGTGCAGAGCAGTTGATTAGGTTTTTACTTTGAAAATGTGAACTGCGGGTTCGAATCTCACTTGTTGGTACACATTTTTACTAAGACTATTTCTTTCAACTCTAGTACATGTTGAGGAAATTAATTATTTTCTATAATATTTTTTCCAAAATTGTAATAAATTTTCTTTGTCATTTTTTGTATACATCTGACCCTTGATACTCATTGTAATATCGCCGGATGCAGGACAAAGATATTTATGTACTCATATTCTAATTATGTCTTGTTGATTTGTTAATTTTTCGTAGCAAACCTCTATGCACTGGTAGTATGGGCCGGTTATATTTTTTTTACGCCAATGCTGCTGTTATAATGATGATAAATTTTTATTTTAGTGCTAAAAACATTTCAAAAATACATTACAACGTAGTTTAAAACCCGAGACATGATTAAAACTTACAACCCTGCGCATATCATACCACAATGGTACCATTGAGCTACCAATACACTTATAACTAGAAAAGAATCAACTTTAGGAAATCATAATTAGGAAGATTTTTTAAACACAATAAAATTAGTAAATTTTTTAATAAAAATTACACTAAACAATGCAGCCTTACCATACATACTACCGCTTAACATGAAAAAGGCTCATTACGCTTTACTACACTAATAACATAACTAAAAAACATAATATGTTAATATTTTATTACTTTTTAAAGATGTTAACTAATGCCTATAGCTTTCTCCAAGACACATCTGCATTGTGTTGTTAGCTTAATTGGTTAAATCTGCACTAAAATAATGAACTAAAACTATCTTGCTACTTAAGTTAGAGCACTATGGAGTCATACAGCTATGATCTATTTTTGCTATGTNCTTAAGTTAGAGCACTATGAAGTTATACAACTATTGTCTATTTTTGCTATGTTGTTGAATTCTGCTGTTTATGTTGAGATGGAACACTGTGGTTATAAAGAAGCAGCTTTGGCTTTCTTTAGGAATTCTGCACTAAAATTTTGTTCATAACATAAGCCTCATTTCCTGCATTTAAAAACCGAAATTGATTCTATAGTGCCATTAGACATGANAGAAGCACATGTAGTTTTCTTGGCTTTCTTAAGAATTCTGCACTAAAATTTTGTTCATAACATAAGCCTGATTTCCTGCATTTAAAAACCGAAATTGATTCTATAGTGCCATTAGACATGAAGGATCTGAACTGGGTCCTGTTTTTTTTTCACCAAACTGAAAACACGCTCACATTCTGCATTGCTGTGTGGAATGGACACGATGGACAACATTATTATACATATTCTATTGTATTTTTAAATGCCATCAACACCACAAATCCTGGATAACTTGGCCCACTTAACATCATCACTATCTCCTGTAGTACTAAGGGCTGAAATGTCGTCTATCTGAATAGTTGAAAATTGTTTTTTAATTTCGTCCATAGCTGCAAAATGAATGGCAAAATGAAAGGAAACAAATCCACAAAGTAGCGAACAGAAGAAAAGTTGGCATTGTCGAGATTATTCACTCTTGACACAGCTGCATTTTTCAAGACTTCATTTTTTATGGGGAATTTGTGAACAATGTAGTCACATGCTGTAACAAAATAAGTCCTGACAGATGCAAATAAACCTACTTTTTCCTTTTCTTAAAGTGTTTTCACAATGTTTGATGCTTTACTTCGTATTACTAATTCGGTGTCATCTTTCTGATTCTGAATAGAATGATAGTTCACTTCAAATAATGAGCAATTTTTCACAGTTTTTGCTTTAACAAAATTTGATAGAAATGCTTGTAGAAAAGCAAGCAACAGTTATCTCAAAATATGAGTGTGTGGAGATGCTGACTGAAGAATTGCATTCAGTTTTTCAAATGTTGGGGGGACACCTAGAAGAAATGGACAGAATGCTTTATTTAGGTCACGAGAAAGAAACATCAATAAATTTTCTTCTCGATTTACAAAAGGACTTGTATTCTTCAGAATAGGAGCATCACTGTTTGCTGATATGAAAGCAAATCTCTTACTGCTGGAATCAGTAGCAGAACCCAAATTATTCCTTTTCTCGTTTATGTTTTTCTGACATNATAACTTGGCCCACTTAACATCATCACTATCTCCTGTAGTACTAAGGGCTGAAATGTCGTCTATCTGAATAGTTGAGAATTGTTTTTTAATTTCGTCCATAGCTGCAAAATGAAAGGCAAAATGAAAGGAAACAAATCCACAAAGTAGCGAACAGAAGAAAAGTTGGCATTGTCGAGATTATTCACTCTTGACACAGCTGCATTTTTCAAGACTTCATTTTTTATGGGGAATTTGTGAACAATGTAGTCACATGCTGTAACAAAATAAGTCCTGACAGATGCAAATAAACCTACTTTTTCCTTTTCTTAAAGTGTTTTCACAATGTTTGATGCTTTACTTCGTATTACTAATTCGGTGTCATCTTTCTGATTCTGAATAGAATGATAGTTCACTTCAAATAATGAGCAATTTTTCACAGTTTTTGCTTTAACAAAATTTGATAGAAATGCTTGTAGAAAAGCAAGCAACAGTTATCTCAAAATATGAGTGTGTGGAGATGCTGACTGAAGAATTGCATTCAGTTTTTCAAATGTTGGGGGGACACCTAGAAGAAATGGACAGAATGCTTTATTTAGGTCACGAGAAAGAAACATCAATAAATTTTCTTCTCAATTTACAAAAGGACTTGTATTCTTCAGAATAGAAGCATCACTGTTTGCTGATATAAAAGCAAATCTCTTACTGCTGGAATCAGTAGCAGAACCCAAATTATTCCTTTTCTCGTTTATGTTTTTCTGACATNAAAAGCAAATCTCTTACTGCTGGAATCAGTAGCAGAACCCAAATTATTCCTTTTCTCGTTTATGTTTTTCTGACATATCCCATCAGAGATTGAATAGGATGATGATTGTAGTTAGGGAATTATGTAAGAGGCGAGACTCGAAGATGAAGGTTTCTCATTTACAACCTCTCTCTTAAAGGAACTAAGTAATGGTTCCCACTGTTCAAAAACCCTCAACAAACTTCTTCCAAGAGAAAGCCACCTTGAACAGACATGCTTGAGTATTTTCTTCGCTTCTGTACCATGGAGCTCTTGAAATTTTTGTAAACTTTCTTTTNTCTTGAACAGACATGCTTGAGTATTTTCTTCGCTTCTGTACCATGGAGCTCTTGAAATTTTTGTAAACTTTCTTTTCTCTTTAAACTTTTTTCCAAATAATTAAAAATGTCGACAAGAATGTCATCAACTTTTACTGGCAAAGCAGACACAGCCTTTTCTGCAGATAAATGTATCAGGTGACAAATGCAACCAATCACAATGAGCACAGGGTGTTTCTCTTTCAACAGTGCTGCAACACCATTTTTATGGCCAACCATTACAGCTGCACTATCTGCACAAAAAGCCACGCAGTGTTAAACAGGAATGTTATTGCATTCAAGCGGTGCAAGCACTAAATAACCTATATTCCATCCAGTAGAATCTCCTTCCAAGGCAGGGGTAGAAATAACAGATTTAACAATTTTCTCCTGTGTATCATCGTAAAACGTCACTACAATGGGGTACAATTTTGAATTGGTGTCATTGCTTCCATCAGTTGAAACAGAAAATGGTGCATTCTGCAAACAATTTACTACACTATATTTTACATCAGAANGTCATTGCTTCCATCAGTTGAAACAGAAAATGGTGCATTCTGCAAACAATTTACTACACTATATTTTACATCAGAAACCATTTCCTTTACAATTGCTGAGGTTTTTGTACGACCACATCCATACTCTTTGCAATTTCCGAGCCCAGGAACATTTTTTTAAGTAGCAAACCTGCATGATCTGCGGCAGTTAGGGGAATGTTGTACTCTACCAAAAAATAAGNAGGAACATTTTTTTAAGTAGCAAACCTGCATGATCTGCGGCAGTTAGGGGAATGTTGTACTCTACCAAAAAATAAGTAAACAAGCATTCTGCTCGTGTAACGTCCGAATCGGAAATTATAATGCGCACAATTATCTGCGCACATCCGGGCTGTTTGCCCGGATGTGCGCAGATCCTCGGTGAAATTTTTGGATGATACCCCTTTGAACAAGGAAACCAGGCGACCCACACACCTTTTTCTGATAATAGCTTGGTGTTGAGCATGCTGGTTATTAAGGTAAATTATGTGAAATTACAGTGAAAGCATGTTGTAGGAACCCCGGATCCCGAAACGCACGAAGGCAGTCCTTGAAATGAAAATCACGAAGCCTGAAAACTTGTGTGTAATTACTTTTGCACAAAACTTTACATCACCTCAGGTGAAAACTTTACACGAATTCTGGCCTGTGGCCCACCAGATAGTCAAAACTGCGAAAGTACACAGGTGTGCACAACAATGAATTACGATATGTTAAGCTTCCTTGGGCGATGATATTCTTGTGGAAGAAGGGGTGGCGTCTCCGGGTGCAGAATATAACAGGTTTCCAGTAAGTTATATCAGACTATTGCAGCTAAAGTTGATTGGCGCGAAAAAGTGAAAGTACCCGGAGCGCGACATGGCGCGGTCCAAACTATTGAGGCACTCGATGGCGACTGAATTAGACGAGCTCGTGAGGCGCGGACTATGGCGCACACAGCAAGGTTCCGTACTACTTTCTGTTGAACTACAACACTTGCACAAATAAATGGACACGAAACCTTGCATAAAACATGAATAAATAAATACATAATATGACACTGCACATGAACTAATACAATTTAAATGTGGATGACATGAAATGAGGGTAAAACAACTAAGGGAAAAAAAATGAATTTTCAAATAAAATTAAGTGAAGCACTGTAATGCACATAGGGATGTCTTTGAACATCCACATGCCTGGTGTGTCTTTCTTTTGCTTTTAATTATTTGATCTTAAATTGCCCTACAATTAATGTGTGCCGAGTCTGTCGTATGCACCCTCGCATCTGTGGAAGTGAAAGGGGTTAGGGGTGGTATGATGTTGCGCAGCACTAATCTGCACTCTCCTGCTCTCGCACTACACTGCACTCGGCACTGCAATGTGCACTGAGGGCATAGCCGGTTAATGTGGTGGACGCGCGGTGTGGNACTGCAATGTGCACTGAGGGCATAGCCGGTTAATGTGGCGGACGCGCGGTGTGGCAAATGGTCTGGAAGGCAGGACGCTGTCCTGCATCAGAATCATGAAATGTTACCTAAACAAAACATTGTAACATATCTGAAAAAAATAACTGCAACATTATGTGCTGTAAGGAGAGTCGGTGGTGGGCTACCATTTTTACGTTTTAGCTGGGCTCCGGTCCCGTATTTATAGCTATGAACCACTGTTACTATCTTAGTAAATTTACATGTAGGTGTTATCAGTGGGGGAGTGATGTTCCCCTCCAGTTTCCCGACTAGCAGTTTGTAGTGTCCTGATGTCTGTAGAACACGTTATAGTGTTGTTTGCAAGTGGCTAGTTAAACTCGCACGTGGTATGTAGATTAGACCCTAAAACCCGAGTCGCTGCTCATCGACAACCCAGNGCAAATGGTCTGGAAGGCAGGACGCTGTCCTGCATCAGAATCATGAAATGTTACCTAAACAAAACATTGTAACATAACTGAAAAAAATAACTGCAACATTATGTGCTGTAAGGAGAGTCGGTGGTGGGCTACCATTTTTACGTTTTAGCTGGGCTCCGGTCCCGTATTTATAGCTATGAACCACTGTTACTATCTTAGTAAATTTACATGTAGGTGTTATCAGCGGGGGAGTGATGCTCCCCTCCAGTTTCCCGACTAGCAGTTTGTAGTGTCATGATGTCTGTAGAACACGTTATAGTGTTGTTTGTAAGTGGCTAGTTAAACTCGCACGTGGTATGTAGATTAGACCCTAAAACCCGAGTCGCTGCTCATCGACAACCCAGNCAAGTGGCTAGTTAAACTCGCACGTGGTATGTAGATTAGACCCTAAAACCCGAGTCGCTGCTCATCGACAACCCAGCTTATCATCAGTCCTTACGGCACTCCAAGTCAGTGTCCGGCCTTGCTCGTATTCTCTAGTCATTTAATCGTGTGACGTTTGTAAAAAAAAGTTGTGAGTAATTAGTATACTTTAGGACCCGAGGAGATCCATTCGGCTCCAGTATTTCGTGTGGACTGAGCTAGAAATGCCTTGGTCTAGATAGATTTGTGAAATGTGTAGAATATTGTCCCAGACCGATCGGAGAGTTCCGCCGACCCGAGAGTAGTGTAAATGTAGTTAGAATTTTAAAAACCCTGTTATTCCTGTTTTATTGTGTAGATATTCTAACTGTTTTGAGTAGTTATGCGGCTCTTGCCCTGTACATCTCACTGTAACTGGTAGTGAAGCTACAGAGACGGGCTTAACCCACAAGCCAGGTGGCGATGTCTCCCTAGTCTGCGGGCAAAGCACTCTAAAGCAAATCGACTATACAACTGCGTATTCTGTTTTGTTTGTGAAAGGGGAGAGGGGGGTGAGTAGAGGCAGCTGAAGCAAGTTGTCTCCTCCTAGGTTCTTTTATTAAAACTTTATAGAGTAATACATGTTGTGGTGTAGTCCCACAGCATGAAACTCACCAGAATTGGTAGTGAAGCTATTACGACTGGTTTATTCCAAACTGTGGTCAGTGATGTCAGCCCTAATACACAGGCAGAGAACCCTAAAGTTAGTCAATCATACACCTATGCACTTGGAGGATGAGTAAATAAATGTGATTTAGATTGTAATTAACCCCATTAATGTAATGTATTTATTTAAGAATGCCAGCGTACAGCTTTTAATGCAGCATTGGATTGAAATCAGGGCAAATATGTTTAGATAATCGCGGGTTTTTATATTTTTGTAGCTCTGGTGGGTTATATTCAGGCATTTCATTTATAAGAGGGTTCTAATGGTCGCGAATACTTTCATAAAGGTTTTTATTCCTAGAAAGTATTACTTGTTTAATATATTCCATTTTTAAAATCAGATGTATTGTTTCATTACTGGTATACTAGTCTGCATCTGCTATTGATCGGAGGAATTTATTTTGTGTTATTTGTACTTTCTGTACGTGTGTTGGGGTGGCATAAAAACATATTTCACAGCCATACAGTAGTAGGGACCTAATGATTTGCTTAAATAGCTGTAGCTTTTTCCTACGAGGAAATTGAGTATTTTCTGTGGCTATAATAATGATTCCTTTAATTTTTTCTGCCTATGTAAGTAATCTGTCTAACGTTAGCCCTAAATATTTAGCAAATTTAACATTTTGAATAATAGTATTAAATATTTTAATTTCCCTGATAGACTGAGTGCACTTTTTGTAATAATTAAGTTTGTTGATTTTGCAGCATTAATTTTAATGCGCCAGCGATAAACCATTGTTCTAATGCGGCGAGATGTCTTCGCACAGCCACTAGGGCACATTTAAAGTTGGCTGATTGTTTGATTATAACCGTGTAGTCTGCGTACATTTGTAGATAAGTGTCCACATGTGGAATATCTGCTGTGTATTTGTTATAAAAGGAAGGGAGAGGGGAGAGCCCTGTGGTACACCCGCCCTTAATTCTCCAGTTGATGATTTAGACCCATCCAGAGCCATGTAAAGCTTTCGTTTCCACAAATAGTGAGCTACTAGAAAATATACACGTCAGGGAAATTAATTTTTATAATATTGTGTATTAGTTTTGGAAACCAGAACTTGTCAATGGCCTTCTCCGCATACAGCATTGTGATAAATGTGTAAACTTTAGTTTCATCATTAAAGCTATC
Source organism: Clitarchus hookeri (assembly GCA_002778355.1). Taxonomy (NCBI): domain Eukaryota; kingdom Metazoa; phylum Arthropoda; class Insecta; order Phasmatodea; family Phasmatidae; genus Clitarchus; species Clitarchus hookeri. The sequence goes on along the minus strand of NQII01000465.1, from coordinate 702,112 downwards.
GGTGGATTGTTCGACGATTTTAAGTAACGAGTGTGCTGTAGAGTTACCCGTTCAGAAACCTAACTAAAAAATCTCGGATTGCACGAGTATTGTGTTTGCCGGTATGTTTTTGGAGCAGTGATAATAAGGTTTTTTTTTCCTTCAAATATTTTGCTCAAACTGTTTAGTGGGCTAATTGGGCGTCTGTTTTGCGGGAGTGCTGGTTTCTTTCCTGGTTTGGGTATAGTGATTACTCGTGCTGATATCCAAAGGTCTGGATATTATTTTTGTTTTAAGTTGTCATTGAATATAACTAGCAAATTCTGTAATGCTTCTTGAGGGAGCTTTTTTAAGTGTTTCATAGTTTATTTTATATGTAGCGCCTGCTTTCTTGTTAGGCCTGGTTTAAATTATTTAAATTTAGTTCGTGAAGTATAATTTCCTCTTGTTCTGCGTGTGCTTCTTGGTGCAAGTTATTATGAACTTGTGCTGAAATTTCTCGTGTCAATTGTCTGATATTTATGTCTTTATTTGGCGAAAATCCGTTTTCCAAAATGTCCGCGATAGCACTAGCCTTGTCCTCTAAAGTATATTTAATCCCTGTGTCTGTAATTATAGCTGGGGTGGAAATGTGCTTATTTCTACCGCAGAGTGTTCGTGTTATTCTGTACATCTTTTGCAGTTTTTTTTAACTACTTCGTTAACAAGAAATCCAAATTTATTTATTTTCTGTTCTTTACTTTACGTCTGACGAATGCTTTCAATCTGTTGTATTCAGTCCTAGCTTGGGGAGTTCGCGCTCTCTGGGCCTGATTGCCCGCCTGTCTTTTTAAAGTTNAATCTGTTGTATTCAGTCCTAGCTTGGGGAGTTCGCGCTCTCTGGGCCTGATTGCCCGCCTGTCTTTTTAAAGTTATTAAGTAGTCAATATCAGGGTAGTTTTGCCTCGTGTATTGCCTAATATAAATAAATTTTATGTTTAAATATGTATCTGCTGCAGTGTCTGTAAAGAGTTTGATGTGTGGCCCTATATCACTAGATTCATTTATGACTGGTGGCTGTTCAAATGCGTCTATGAGCTCCTCTTGAAAAAGCTCCAAGTCTATTGTTCTGAGTTTTTGGCTGAAAATATTACAAGTGAAAATTGCATATAACTGTATCTGTTTAGAAATGGGAGGTGATCTTGATCTAATTCGTTAATTGTTTCCATGTGTAAGTTTCTGCCTGCTAAATTTCTTAGAGCTATATCTAATACGTCAGACATGAGTCCCTCACTTGGGAAGCACGTCGGTGTATCTGCGGCGAAAATAACATAATTATTATTAGGTGCACATTTGTTTAAAATCCTACCATTACCATTTGTTTGACTACAGCCCCAGTCTGTATGTTTAGTACTTAAATCTCCTGCAATGAAGAATTTTCTCTCGACCTCCATTAGTTTTTCAAGGTCTTGTGAAAGTAAAGATGAGTTAGGTTGTTTGTATACCGCAGACATACAGATGTGTGTGTTATTTTTACGTGCATTTATGCTAGTGGTCTCTATATGTGTAAGCCTTGTAATAGTAACTGGATGATGATTTATTTCATGTTTAATTAATATTGCTGTTCCACCTCCGTGTGCGGATCGGTTTTTTCTGTAAATAACATTGTGTATACACTTACACTGAATCTGTGCTGTGGTTTAAGAAAAGTTTCTGCAATGAATGCATTAATGCCATGCATGGTAAGACAGTGTTCTAGATAATGTATGTATTTTTAATTCTGTCGGAATTGTATGTTAGTGTTTGTAGTGGTTTGTGTTGGTTTGTAGTCATTTTAATCGCCCAAGTGTCTTACGTCTTCGATTAAAATGGCTTGTTTATGCATAAGTAAGGTAGCTTCGCGAATGAGTTGATAGTAAGGTTTTAATTTTTTAATTAGGTTGTCGTAAAAACACATGCGGAAGATCTCAACCATCCCTTGCATGCTACTCATGTCGCCCAGCCTCCCTTGTGCTGGAATGTGAGTAGGGGGCATGCATGTGTTTAGCTGATGACTTGGGCTCTGAGCCAATCACAGTTTCAGCTGTGCGCCGGACTTGCTATGCATACAGAATTTTTCTTAGGTGGCTGTTTTGATGCACTGGACTATAACATGTATTTTAAATGTATATTGTCCACTAGGAAAGTGGGGGAGGGAACTGCTGGCTGGTGCTCATGTTAGGCACCTGTGTGTGCATGACATCATACATGTTTGTTTGTCGTGTGTTTTGCAGGCTGTTTCTCCTGTTCTGGCGACGACTTTCAACAATTTTAATGAAGTGAGAGCACTGCTTCCATGCAGCAGTGTTCCCTCAGCTCCACAGTTACTTCTTGGGTGTAATGTCTGAGACAGTACACTCGCTGTGCAGATGTTTGCCTGAGCAACAAATGCACTTAGGGGCCTGGTTGCACCTTGAAATTGTGTGGCCATATTCCCCTCATATTTTGCACTCTGGGACAACTTTCAGCCATGACTTGTATTTCTCGACCAAGATTTGGGTCCAATGTAGTCTTTTTAATAAAAAAAAATGGTATCTGTGGTCCTGACTATGACACAGATTGTGCCAGTGCCAACATAAGTCACATAAGTTGAATTGTCCGATGTCGCTGACCTGGATGCATGCCTTTTGCAGCTCGTACACAATGTCGTCTTCAGGCATATGTCTGTCAAGCCCCTTAATCATATATTTTATACTGTGCTCATCTGGGTGTGCACGTAAAAACTGATGTCTAGTGCCTTGAGCCATCTGGTTCCCATGTTGTAACCATCACATGTTTTAAATATGAGACCAAGCTCCTTGCAGTATGTCAGTGTGATTTTTAATTTATATTTTTTTGCTCAAAAAACTGAGCAATAGGTGTCAACTGGCGTGTATCTTTCTCAAAGATAGGCACTTTTATATATCGTGGCTGTTCTTTGGGCTGTGCCTCCATGGATGTTGGTTCCTGCCGCAGGTTGGCAAACTTGTTTGTAGTTGGAATTGTGTTTTGTTGTTGCGAGGGCTTTCCCAGTCTCCCCCCTTTTTTTGCTACAGTGAAACCTTTGTCAGGGCACGTTTTAGAGTGTCTTTGGTCTGTGTCGGAATCGGACTCGTGTTCGCGCTGTCTTTTCAGAGATGCAGATTCTGCATCCATTTGGAGTGTGTTTGTGTTTCCCATTGAGCTTAGAAAAGCACAGCAAAACGAAAAAAAATCTACCCAATCGTTTGTCTATCGCAACGAAAAGTAAATGCGATGTCTATCAGCTGGCCGTATTCCCTGGGACTAGTTAGCCAGGGTCAGGCTAGGCCGGAGGAGAACTGCTCCCCGGGTGGTTCCTTGCGAACTTAAGTCCCGACCGCGATAGTTCTAAGGCATCCTCCCACGACGTGACTTCCTCCGCAACTGTGCCCTTAGTCCAGACTAAAAACGACTATGAATAAGGCCGAAGTAATTTTACACGAAAATAGTATCTTAGAACTAGGAACCTATTTGGTAATTTTTTTCGAAGATGTGCCGGTAGATAGCACTTAGTTTTAATATGTTTCTACTTCACCGAAATTAAAACACTACAAATACATGTAATTAATTCACTTGCCACAGTTATATTATTAAATAATAGTTAAAACAGAAGCCGGACCTAGTTTTGTGGCCCAGTGTTATTTAAGAAGTGTGGTAGTAAATAACAGACGAATAATTATATCCTCACCCTCACCACCAACACATCTGTCACCGCTCAAGGCACAACTTTATACTTCATCCCTGTTTCTGTTGCCTCTGACCACCGCACCCATCAACCCCACCGGACTGTTCCATTGAAAATGAACTTCACTGCCTTCGCCCCAGGACCCAAGACCACCGCCACTGCCCAGGATGACATAAGAGGACTCACCGCCACATCACACCTCTCCTCTTCTTTGCCTGACATGCCACAACTCACCTCTCCATCGAACCCCCCATCACTTATCGGCACCAACGAACTCCAAATCGCTCGCTTCCCACCTCACCCCCTTGCCCGAGGAAATCGAGGGAGATGCAACCCCACCTCACCCCTTCGGCGGAGAAATCGGGGGAGACGCATTCCTACCTCACCCCCTCTATCTTGAAATTCGTGGAGATGTCATCCCACCTCATTCTTTCTACACCGAAGTGCACATCCTGCCTCAACCACACACATCCATCCCGCCTCAAGCATCAGCCGCCACCGCACCCATGGACCTGGATGGGTTCGTGGTGCCCAAAAGAACGAACAAACACCAGAAGTCATCTGCTGCTCGCCCTTCCGACTCACGCACACTGCCACTTTCAACCAGATTTTCATCTCTTGAGTCCATTCAGGACATCACGGACTCGCTCACACCCACACATTCACGCTCACCTTCACTAGCCTCATCTGAAGGTCACCGCACAAGGAAAATCCCCACCTCTCACCCCCGCACCATCCGCCTCTGCTTCTCGTCCCCCCACATATTCTGCCACTGCTTCTCCCCCCACCATCACATCTGGTCAGCCCTCTGCTCCTTCTACACCAGCCACTCAACATATGTCGCCAATCGCCTGCCTCGTCTCCATCTCCCAAAAGCCATTTCTGACCACCAAACACCTTGCCACCGAACTCACCGGTCCCCTCCACATCTCCACCATCCATGATAGGACATCGTTCTACACTTCCAACCCCAATGACCATGAGTATCTGTATGAAAAACTCCAATCCCCCAATTTCTCCCCATACACCTCCCGCCATCCTGACGAGAAGCAGGACTGCATCGTCATCAAGCGCCTTCCCCATATCACCACCGAGGTGATTGTTGAGGAACTGACCACCCTCAACTTCCTCGTCACCTCAGTGCCCTTTCTGAGGTGGAAATTAGGTTGATACTGTCGTTGAACTAAATGCACTCACTCACCCCAGATGGTTGTCCAAAATGGCGTGGACACTCATGGTTGTATCAAAAAACTGTGGTGTTGAATGTCCATAAAGAATTTGACATGTTGACCTTTCAAAATTTTTTTAATTTACCTATGGATGGCATTTGATTAGATACATACTTTAGTACATGTGATATAAACTAAAATAATCTGAGAATTTACAAGGGAACTGAAACATCTTGTCACACATTTGAAATGAGAAAATTACACTAAATTGTTGCAAGACACGAAACATTCATAACAATTTGCAAGTATTCCATTAAAACAACACATACATGAAAATACCAGGTGTTCGCCCTGTTTATAATTTGTACTATTGTCATGTGTCTGGAAAGACCAATTGACATTAGAATCTGGAACTGTTCCACCTCGTTGTGAAAAGTCATATGGCAGTAAAATGGTTTCGCAAAGTTACACATACAGATGTGCACTGTCTGAAAATTGCCCCACGAATTTGGAAAAACTATATGATGCGACCGGGAGCTCCAGGGGTGTGACAGATGTCGATACCATACCTCGTTAGGCCAAGGAAAACGAAATGTTTAAAAATCCCAGCACCATAACTCAGAAGCATGAGTTAATATCGGGGTGGTGCAGTTCATAGATCGTCCGTCCCTAGAGTCCCCATAAGTTAAAGCTGTAGATGGTGCATGCAGTTCTAGTGTGGTTACCTAAATTAATAATATGTTACTTCATAACACCTGTGAAGTTCTGCTCGTGATATTGTCATGGCCATCTCACACAATGTTAAGTTACAAATATTATACTCATTCTGCAAGTGGGTGCAGCGCCCCAAACAACTCCAGGATTGAGCACACAAGAAAGTGCGCACAAGTAAGGGAAATAATTGTTTACTGCTCACTTTGTTTATACAGTTACATAGCACATACATTCACATTTTAATACAAGGGCTTGGCACTAGGCCTGTCGATAGCTTAGCAAAAATGTGGTGTCAAAATCACGCATTGGCTAACCAGATGCGCGAAGCACTATATCCTGGGCAGAAGCTGCAGGTTGGTAGTCGTCCACCCCATGGCATATAATTGCATAAAGATTCCAAAGAATTAAAATATATCAGTGAAAATGATTTGCACATGAAATTGAAGGTGCAGAGAAGTGTCACAAGGAGCACCACTCCCATACTGCCATTTGGCCTGGGCACTGAATCCTGACTGGCATCATAGCACCAGCTTCGGCAAAACTTTGCCGAAGTTGGTGCCAAAATATGAATGCACAATAAACCCATAATTAAAGATAACAAATTTCACGACTAGACACATAGAAAATGAAAAAAAAAAATTTATATATATATATGTACTATGTTCAACTCCATTTATATGGTATTACATGTGAAATATTTAGAGGTGTTTGTATGGTACAACCTTAATTAAGCATTTTAATAAAATTTTGGGCCTGAAATGAAGAAAACACTCGATCGTGCTCATTAATTGATTACGTAATATAATATAAGAAAATATTTACAGTGTATAATGTTTAAATACAACCGTTTTTTTTTCACGTTAACTGGAAACACACAGCTAAGGACAGCCCCAACACCATATGGATGCATTGCATGTCAGCCTTACTGGTATAATTGAATTATAGTGGATGATTACATGTGAAGATGTAACAAATCTCCGAGTGTTTAAATTGCATCATTACAATTTTGTAACCAAAGCAATTTATGACAGTTTTTTTTTAAATTTTATGTATGGTTGCTTAAATTGTTGCAGAAAATTATGAACAGATCCAACCATGGACGCAAATGCCCTAGATATTGCGGAAGTGGGGCCTCTACTTCTGCTTCCACCTTGCGGTCGCATGTATGTTAACCATCTACGCCATTTATATGCTCAAGGAACTTTGCTGATGTACAAATTAATCCACATCTTGCCGTGTTCTGCCCGAAATCATGGTCCTTTGACCACTGTGGTATTGTGTGTAGGATTCTCCAGTGTAGCTCATTGGTAGCACTAGTTGTCGCCATGCCTTATCTGATTCACGAGCCAAAACCTGACACATGATCGAGAATGTGCCACATATTGAAGGTTTGTAGAAATAACAACACGTTAAGCACATTAGAAAGAAACTGTAATCACAAAAGACAAAAAGCACACTAGAACTCGTTATTATAACAAAACACAGGCAAGGGAACAACAACAAAACAAAGAGGTATAAGCATAGACAAATATACTTAAGACTATACAACTGAGTGACAGTTTGTCTCAACACTTCCCCACAAACACAACACTCCAAGTGACCCACGGACACTCACAAAAGATGGTTGAGGTAGACTCTTCGTGAAGACGTCCGCCAGTTGCTCTCTAGAAGGGACATGCTCAAGAATGAACTCCCCATTCGCAAGTTTTTCTCTGACAAAAGGTCCGCATATGTCACGATGTATGCATTTCTCGCACACAGAAGGTCGATATGTCCGCTCGTGAAAGGGGTCACGATGCTGTTTGCCATAGATACATCCCTCACACAATTCCTCATTCACTTTCACATCTATTCCCATCTGTTTCAAAACACTTCTCACATGTCTCTTATTCTGATGGCAAAGTCTCTCATGCCAAAGTTGAAGTGTTTCCCCAGACGATGCCAAAAGGACAGCTGCAGCCCTCTTAAGTACATGGATTTTCATGTCTAAAGCATAAAGCCCTTCAGATGTTCTTCAGCCAATCAAGAAGGTTTTCCGTTCTTTATTAAACTTACAGCCCCTTTTATCAGGATGAAATTGGAATCCTTTATCTAAGGCACGACTGACAGAAAATAGATGACTGACATCAGGGACATACCATACATCCTTTAAATGATTTAGCTCCCATCTGCCATTAATCTTCATATCAACAAGAATATCACCTTGTCCATAAGCCATGATGATATCTTGGTTTCCAACTTGAATATATTTAGGAACATGAAAACTTTCAAATGTCTCAAAATTCTCTTTAGAACTGGTCATGTGTTCAGTGGCGCCTGTATCCACAACCCAAACATTTTTATTTAAAAATTGTTTCTTATTGCTACAGATAAATGCTTGTCCTTTAGATAAGCCAGAATCTTCATTTTCCTGAGATCGCTTTTGGGTAGGACAATTTCTAGCAATATGGTTGTCACCATTACATTTAAAGCACTTGAAACTCTTTCTTTTAGGTTCACTAACTTTAGAGACAGCTGCTTGCTTACTCTTATTTTTAACATGGCTTTTGGCAAGAAGAGCAGTTTCATCACTACAATCAGTTTTATTTGGTAACCTCATTTCAATTAGTCTAAGACGCTCAGTCAGACTATTCAAGGTTCTGCTCTCAATGGGAACACTCTCCCATACACTTTTAAATTCAAAGTAAGGAGGAGGCAAGGTAGACATGATTCGACCCATCAAAATCAACTCTGGAAGTTCAGATTTCGCAAGATTTTTCAACTCAACATTTAATTCATTAAAATCTCGCTGAAGGCGTGCAACATGGGTCACAATACTTTCGCATACTCCTTCATTTGAAAAGAAACATTCCAATAGTCTGTCTACCCTCTGACTAGAGCTCTGTTCGTAAGTTGAAACTAATTTGTCCCAAATCTCCTTTGAAGTGGAACACGAAGAGGTCCAGTTAAGACTATACAACTGAGTGACAGTTTGTCTCAACACCACACTCACTGGTGTATGTATCGTTATGCCTGCGCAGCACACTACCATACTCTACCTGGACATGTAGCAACATGGTGAAGGCCACCAGACCTGACTAGCAGTGAACACCACCGTGTTAAAACCACTATCCTTCCACCCATGTGGCAATTCACACACTCCAAGAATTAACTTGATTGGCATTACGATGAAGAGGGGATTATGCCATTAATTCGTGTGTGCCATTGGTGGTAGATATTGCCAATAAATCGCAGCATGCTACTGTGCCACATATATTTTCTTGTCACAGGATATATATATGGCAAAGTCATTTAAATATCTTAGACTGTGATACTGCATACTGGGCACACATTCAGATGTTTATGGTACCAGGTAATTTATTCACATAATTTCGAGGTGACATTAAGAGAGATTAGTCCCTGCCATCTTGAACATACCCATACTTTGCCATAACTAAAGTTGGGTTTACAAAAAAAAAAACCAGTTAAGAATTATGCTGTAAGCAGTGATCGGGCATACAGAAACATGTGTTTTGTATTTTCATTTTCTAATATATTGTCAACTCCTACCAACAGAGACAGACGAGAAGCCTGCCATGTTTACTTTAGTTCCGAACCTTGAATAACACAACCATATTAAAGCACATGATATTTAAAAGCCGACGTTTTCTATCAGAGAAGCTAATTTTTGTGAACAAATACAGGGTTGTCTGCCTAACGTGGACACCCCCAAAATTTTCGGAACAGTGGCAGACCACAAAATGAGGTTTACACTAAATGAAATTACGTATGGGGGCAAGTAATTTGCTGCAAAGTGACTATTCATAACACATGTATGGTCAGAAATAATTGAACCATATATGATTTTTACCTGGATAAAATGTATTTTTTTCAACTGCATCTGAAAGTATGTGCAAAGAGGAATTCAGAGATATAGCATATGCAGAAACACCATGAAATAATGTGCAAATAATATTAAGTTAAGTGGGCCGGTAGCATGGGGCAGTGGACCTGTACTCACAGCTGTAAGCAAGCAACACGCGCCGTGACACATCCTGGCGAGACCGCTTCTTTATAGCAGCGTAGCACTGACCTTAATGGGGCAAGAGGCATGGAATGCGATACTGGACAAAGGAGAGCACCACAGTGGAGGGAAGATGGGCAATGTGAGTGAAAGTCTAATATTTATACATTACATTTTATTCAGATACCAATGTAATTCAGGAGATTTGTTTCCTAGTCATTAACTGTACTGAGTAATGAGTGCATACATATACATAACAAAAATAATTGTATCCACATGCATAGTACAAAAGAGCACAGTTATGGTTGAAACACTTCACATTAGGTCTTTTCACAGCATGTGCTCGATGTGTTTACCATCGACAGCAATACACGTCTGTAAAAGCACATGTAGCGAGCGACGAGTAGCCTGATATGTTTCTGGCGTAATGCCTCTGCAAGCTGCCACAATGCATTCCTGTATGCCTTCTGGTATTGCAGGAACTGTGTTGTACACCCTATCTTTCAGTATTCCCTCCAGGAAAAATGAAGAGGTGTGAGGTCAAAAGAACGAGCTGGCCATCTTACAAAACTATCATGCCCTTACCACTGGTTTGGAAACGTTTTATTAAACACTTGCTTCACCACCAAAGCAAAATTCCCAGGACACCCATCATGCTGAAACCAAATATCATGACATGTCGAACAGGACGTCTTATAGAAGTGTCAGTATGGCCTCTCTGAGAAAATGGCGTACGTACAACCTGTTATTGCCCCTTGAATGAAGTATGGCCCAATGATGTGGTCTCCAACGATTCCGCACTACACATTCACTTTCCATTGTCGCTGGTGCTCCACGTGCTGGACCTAATGTGGATTCTCTGTTGTCTGGTAGTGCATATTTCGTAATGCATAATTATTTTATTGTAAACACAGCTATAATTAGTAGAAGCTGGGAAAAAAGTAAATATTTTTTCCTACAGGCAACTACGTCAATTTAACTAACCCCATTAGACAAGTAATACAAACTTCAGAAAATATACAAAGGTTTCCTGTGTCGTGTCGTTCCGTAAAATTCAATGCCAAATATGTTACAAGTTATTGTGAAAATTTTAAAAATTGAAGATGGCGAGGATTGATCGCCTTTAACACCTGGGGTAAGGTGAACAGTGATGCTACTGACCGTAACCTTTTCAGGAGCTATTCACGTAGCATTTCGATTCGGGTCGATCGTCTTACTTAGTCTTAACTTGCATGTTAGTGTCCTTATATTAAGGTATGGTCTAGGAGGTGGTTTTAGCTTGCTGCGGACCCTTACATGTTTCGTAAAATGGCGGATTTCCTTTCGATTGAGGTTAAACTTCACCTAAAAATTTCAGAAAAGAGAAGAGACATTTCTAAACGCGGTTAAATATAGTTTTTGAAATTCCTAATTCCTTTCACTTCTAATGGTAAATAATAAGATACGACAATTTTTATGACTAATAGATTACTTATTAATTTTCTGTAAAAAGGGTACTTTAAACTGTTTGACATTGATTCTGCACTTTACAAAAAGGTTTCAATTTAATATGTAATTACTGTCTTTGTTTTTTGATATATGTACTTCAGTAACAAAAAAGTACACATCACATAAAAATATAATCACACATAATGGCTTACATAAAACTATAACAGATCACGTAAAGTTAAGATAAAATACTTTTTAAATATTGCTATATTTAATTAAATTTTGAATGTAAAGCTTTTATTTTTTAATAACATTTATTGGATAAAATGTTTTTAAAGCATTTTGTTGCGTAATAAAAAAATAGTACATATAAAATCAACTACATGCAAATACTGCGGTGTGAAAATAAAAATTAGAAGTAATTAAAGAAAAATTTACAAATTAACAAATTTATCGGGGGGGACCTGCCTAATTGTGCTCCTCCCCCCACCAGAGTGATGCGCAAGTATCACTCTGGTTAAACCCAACACCAAATGAAAGATAGTTCACCCGCCCCCTCTCTACTAGCACTTTTTCCTATCATAATAAAGAGCATGATTCCTATCCTCTGTCTCCTGTAGCATTTTCTGTTAAATATGATAATGCATGAAATAATTTTTTAATTCTTTCTTGTCGAAAGGAGTTTTACGGTGACTATGCCGGTTTTTCCCTTTCTCTTCTAAATATAGTTTAGCTATAAGTACACTTAGGGAGGTTGTCATGACCAAAAGCAGGCCATGGCAGCCCAATTCCTCTTTGCCGTGATGCATGTCTCCTAGCATGAAATCCCTTCCTTGTAGGCGTATGGGGCTTAGCCCTGAGACGCACTTAACTCCCGTCCCTACCGCGGGCTCATATAACACTTAGTTTAAGAGTAGTTAGTTAAAAAAGAAGTAAACAGATTTGTTGCTGAAATTTTTTTAATGCATTGTCTGTAAATTAATTAGTTTAGATATGTGTTATATTTGTAATCTGGCAGTATGTTAAGATGTGCGCGAATGGATGGATTAATCCTTGGCGTCAGATTCAGAGAGCATGCTGAGAGTATCAGCTGTTTTTATTTACAAACATTAGATCTTTTGCCTTAAGTTACCCGTGTATTGGCATTCTTGTAAAACCATTTATGACTAAAAGTGGAAAGTGTGTAGATTTATTTCACAACAAATAGCGATGTAACAAACGTCTGCGAAAATGATGTGTAGATTACATCCATTTGATATATTTAACACAGAACAAAATCTCTATAAATACGACAAATCAGTTGGCTCGCGTCTGCAAACCAGCCCTTTTCTTTTGTATACATGTGTTAAAAGTTTTTTATTATGAAGTAGTTACAAGTTCAGAGATTTACAAAGGCAGTTTATAACTTTTTTTCTACGAAATAAAATACAATATTCTTAATACTTTTTCATAGAATTATCGCAGCGGCCAATATAAACACTACCTACTCCTTTATACGGTTTTAGTTTCTAAATGCGCCTAAAATACTTAGTTTTATTTGCTTTTAAATCTGTTTTGTGGCCCTTCTGTGGCAAACCTCTACATTTAAGCCATCGCCTTAGTTGTCCAATGGAATACACTTTGATATTTTTTTTTGGAAACGGGAGGCTTCAGCAACATCATTTTATGTCAGGCTTACAAACACTGTTGTATCCACGCCTGGCTTATTTATATTAACTACTAATTCCTGCAAACAAAAACTTTCACCAATTCAAACACATTATACAGTCAGCGATGTTTGTACAAAAACAGATAAAGCTACCCATGATTCAACGCGCGAATGCTCTGGGCCAAGCTATCCATTTTTTATTCGGCGCAAGACAATACATAGCACTATGGAGCACCATCGTTGCCAGAAGAGAATGAATATGATATCTTTCAAGTTTGTTATGCACTGCTTTAGGTAAGTGTACCCTATTTGGTCTAGCTAAGATTCAGGCATTTTTTTTCAATATTAATTTTCATATAGTTGACTGGCAAAATCTGGGCTCAATAAAAGGGCCTTAAGTCACATGACCAAATGTATCACTACCAACATGAGAATATTTGCAACTTGTTTCTTTAAGCAACAGTGGCGAAAAAACTGCTCCAATTTAGGAAGGGACATGCAATTATGTGCCCCTCCAGTCCAAAGGAAATTTGATTTGCCTTACAAATTTCAATTTGGTGGATGAAAACAAAAATCACATGCTTCATAACAGGTAAAGATCATAAATAAATATCAATCTCCTTTTTCTCTTTCTATTAGCATCTCCAGTGAGCTTCCCACCTTTTCCAGTAGTTTTAACCAAGTTACTCTGTTCATTCATAATTGCAGAACTACACATTCTTGTAGCCGTACTGAGAAGTGATAATATTATGCTCTTCAGCTTATCTGTTCTTTACACAGTACCATTCACACGCAACTAAAAATTCACAAAGCTGAAAAAAAATTACTTTTGTGCAGCGTGTCGTATCAGGTAACATAAGGTGATCCCACAATCACTTGCAGATTGCTGGCTACCTGCAGGAAATAAACACAAAACTCTGTGGCATGACTGTTGCCAACGCAAAAATATGAAATGGTGCTACATTTTGCTACATATATGTGTATCGTAAGAAAAGTAAATAATAAAAAAACCACTTATATTAAAGGCATATCTGAAGTTATTGAAAGCATACATGCAATTAGAGGATTCTCAATTACGTTTTTAAGGTTGTTTTATAATCTTTGACAAATTAATTGTGACTGGTAGCAATGGAAAATGTTAATGTTCGTGTAGTTATCAGACTAGGAAATATATTGAATTATTGAATAATTTTATAGCAAATGCATGACTGCGACGACTGTGTAGTTAAGCAAGTAAATGATGAAACAAAATATTATATCATTATAAGTTGGCAAAATTAACTCGTCCCTATTCTAAATGTTATGTGTGCCAGCATAATTTTGAAATACGATACTCTGTGACAGCCATGGTACATATATATTCAATTTACGCTGGAAAAATCTTGATAGTCCTAATACTTAATCTTTTACCCTGAAGAGCAGGCTATTGTACTTCACACAGATGAGAGACTTATCTAATTCAAGTCGACCTTGAGCATTAGTGATTTCGAACGAAAGTGATTTCGCATCATTTCTGCTGCTTGCAGCTTAAATGCAGATATATTATTTTTAAATAAAGTAATTTGTTTTTATTACACTAAGCAGTACTGCTTAATTAATCTTCATAACTAATTGTGTTAGAAAGCAGTAAATTTCGAAATATGGTGTAATTTTTACAGCGGAATTCTACAAAACTAATTGTATTAGAACACAAATGTCAAGACACTTTCATAAATTTTGGGCGTCTATTTACTAACATTTTGGCACCCTTTCCAATGTTTCGGAGGGGACAATGTATACCCTGATCCCCCCGTTGTTTCGTCACTGTTAAGCAACGCCAGCCAATTGGCACATAAAAAAATGACTTTTATAATGGCGAAACACCTCGACATCCTTAAGAGCCCCTGAAACTGAAATGTCCCTTTGCTGAGGGAAAGTTTATTCCTTGTTGGTGAAACCAGCCACTAATCCATCAATTGCTTTCAGTTTGAAACACCTACAGTTGATGAACAGATATACTAACTGACATATTACTGTATTAGAAGTAGACTTGCATGTCACATTTTAGCATTTCAGGAGGTTGAAAATTTATGTACCAAATTTATTTAGTATTTTAAACACTTGGCAAAAGTTCGAACTATTACCACCATCTTTTGTTATGACCTGCAATGGTAAGGGTAAGCGAACCTGAGTTGCTTGGTTACTAGCCTTTGCTTGAGGTTGGGGAAGTGACTATAAAGTACGAATGAAAGTACGAATGACAATTTATGAATCTGGTAAGTACTTGGTATTGCACCGATGATATAGTGGTAGATAGCAGTGAGATTTTAGGAATAATTATTATTTCTGACGTTTGTGAAATGTATATTAACGGACCAGTGTGAAATGTTTATTGAAATTAACGGTTCTTATGGAACACTTCCAGCAAAGTTTGGAAAATTAGGCTCTGCTGTTAATGTTAATATACAATAAGCATAACTATATTCAACACATTTAACAAATATTTTGAACCTTTATTACCATGTAAAACTATCCATACATGTGAGACAGGGGTCTGCTAGTGCAACAATCTGAACTCTGACATTCACTGGCTCAACTTTCTATGGAAAATCTAGGTACAGTTTCTCATATTTTCTGCAAAAAATCTCTTCTTTCATTATATGCATTGTTATGAATAAGAAATCATTTGTATTGTGTACCTTAAGATGCCAACCTACCTAGTGCAAAAAACTGTGTTGCAGTGTGTTTTTGAAATACAAGTCTTTAAGTCATGTATTCACAATCTGTTTTCACACAAAAATAAATCACATTTCAAACTAAGGCAGAATACAACTTTTAACATAACATGTCGTTTGCAAATATTATTTTCAAGCTCTTCAATATGGCCAAAAATGGCATTTTCCGAATGCTGTATCTTAAAATATTCTGGGTGAATTTCTGCGAAAGGAGAATAGAAGACTGTGCTGAACTTCGTTACAAACTTTCACCAATAACACTGCAGAATGACCTCTTCAATCCTCACAGTACACTTTTTATGACAGAAGGTCTTGCACTTGATGTACGCATCAGAGTCATCCTTATTACTCCCTTGCTTCTGAACCTCAAAAGCGCAAAATAACTCTGGGTTGGCAAATGCCTTTAAGGTTTGCATATACACTTAAGAGCCAAACAAACTGGTACACATGCCTAATATCATGTAGGGCCCCCGCGAGCACGCAGAAGTGCCGCATGACGACGTGGCATGGACTCGACTAATGTCTGAAGGTATGCAAGAGGCAATTCACACCATGAATTCTGCAGGGCAGTCCACAAATTCATAGGAATGCGAGGCGGTGGAAATCTCTTCTGAATAGCACGTTGCAAGGCATCCCAGATGTGCTCAATAATGATCACTTCTGGTGATTTAGGTAGCAAATGGGATTGTCTAAAGTCAGAAGAGTGTTCCTGGAGCCACTCGGTAGCAACTCTCGATGTGTGGTGTGTCGCATTGTCCTGCTGGAATTGTTCACGTCCGTCGGAATGCACAATGGACACGAATGGGTGCAGGTGATCGGACAGGATGCTTACGTATCTGTCGCCTGTCAGAGTCATATCTTGACGTATCAGGGGTCCCATTTCACGCCAACTGCACGCGCCCCATACCATGACAGAGCCTACACCTGCTTGAACAGTCCCCTGTTCTTGCCACATCAGTATTAAAACAAAAATTGCTTTTAAAACAAAAATTTTGAGAGTTTTCGATTTGAAAAACAACACATCTTTATGCTAGACATTTTAATTCAGTACTCAAAGGTTACATTCTTACATAAAGCATCGTAATAAAAAATATACATGTGCATCCATCCACCTACGCTCCTCTAGGGGGGCTGATCACAGTGTTTCCAATATGACTGTCGAACAGAGGCGGATTAACCGTAAGGCAAACTAGGCACGTGCCTAGGGGCGCGAGGTTACAAAGGGGCGCGCGCACGGAACTTTTAAACAAAGAAAAAATAAATAACATACAATTAATTGTGTCAGTAAGTATGCACCTACTTACACAATATAAAAGATTCTTTATTTCTATAGACATGTAGAGCTTCCGAAGCGTGCTCTGCCTTCTTGATCATTCCTACATCGCCTGATTTCATAATAGAAGTTGGTAAGATACAACTGCAATGTTGCGCGTTCGTCGCGTCGATCGCGAGCATCGGACGTTGCTAGATTGCTGGGCCGAGGGTGCGGCGCGGGTGCGGGAGAGAAGCGGCCGGTGCCGAACGAGTGACACGACTTTCAGCTTTGTTGTCGTCGGTTACGCACGCTTCTATTGTTTACGTTCTCGCTGCGGTATTTGCGTGTAATTAGTCCATTAAGTTTTAGTTTATTACTTAAAGAATGCTGTATGTGAAGTTAAAGGCATAAGATTGAAATTAGAACGACTAGAAACTGCTTTTATGATTGTGTTTTGGGGTTTTATTTTGGTTCACATGAACAAAACCAACAGAAAATTACAGTCCGTTTGCATTGACATTTGTACAGTTATTCAAATGTATGACAGTCTTATTCACATAATTTCTGCAGAAAGGGAAAATTTTTAATAAATATGAACAGCAAGTCTTGGAGCTCTCATTAGTCAAAGAATATGAAAAGGACACAAAGAGGATACGAAAGAGAAAGCTCACAGCAGATGAATCTGCCGAAGATATTACTTCTTCATTATCTGGAAGGGAAACATTCAGAGTGACAGTATATTTAGTAATTATAGACAGACTTGAGGTTGAACTTCAAAACAGACGGGAAGCGTACAGCAATTTTTACAGTAAATTTTAGTTTTTAAGCAATTTGATCAATTTGAACACTGAAGAAGTTCAAAATAAAGCAAGTATGTTAGTAACAATGTATTCTGGTGATTTATAAAAGTGCTTTGTTGATGATTGTATCCATCTACGTTCTTATTTAACAACGATAGCTCTAGACGGAGAACTGCCCCGAACAACCAACGCGATTTTACAGGTTCTAAGAAATAAAGAACTTCAAACAATTTACCCAAACATTGACATATCCTTAAGAATGTGCGTATCAACTGAAGTTAGCAATTGCAGTGGTGAGCGGAGTTTCTCCTGTCTAAAGAGAGTGAAAAATTATCTTCGCTCAACCATGATAGATAGAGATTAAATTCATTAGCAATACTTAACACTGAATCAAACTTATTGCTATCTTTAAACTATGACGATGTTATTGACAATTTCGCAAGACAAAAATGTAGACGCAAAAATTTTTAATTAAATTTTTTTATTTTTATTTTAACAATTTTCATTAAATGTGATTAGTACCAGTTTTTTAATAAATAATTCATAACTTAATTTTTTTATTTATCTAATATTAATAAATTATTTTAAGCTTTTACATAATTAATGATAACACACCATCATATGTCAACACACATACACAGTCAGATCTGTTTCCCTGAGAGGCATAATGGATTTCCATGTTCGTTCTGTCCTTGCTTTCTTCACTCTCATCACATATTTCATTCACGCCTAAGGGCAAGTACACGTATCCTGGCCTACCTAAGTATTCCTACTAATAATATCTTGGAGTGACCGAAACTGCTTCCTCTTTAATATAGCAAAGTGTCAAGTGATGTCATTCACTCGTTCACATATAATAGTATCATCACCAACTACCAGCTATGCAATGAGACAATTCCTCGTTCTTTCGAAGTTAGAGATCTTGGGGTTGAATACGACTCACAGCTTAACTTCCGCAATCATATTCATACACTCACTGTCACATGTTTAAACGGCTAGGGTTTGTATCACGTAATCGCAAAAATTTACCAACATGAACGCTATAAAATTATTGTATACTTCTCTGATACGCTCGAAGATTGAGGCTAGTGCGTGTACACACGGGAAAAAAATTGTGGTTGCTACAACAGCAGCTGTAGTTGAGGTTACTACAAGTTGGAGTAAATAAATGCCAACTCCAACTTGGAGTAACCTCTACCACACATGTAGTAACGCCAACTAGTCATCAATGTTTACTACTACTAGTACTAGTTAACATGTATAATATATGTGCGCTAGAGGGGCGCCGATGAGGTGCTTGCCTAGGGCGCTCTCGACATTTAATCCGCCTCTGCTGTCGAAGATCCATTATTTAAATGTAGGGTATTTGTTATTAGTTTCATAACCAACCTGTGAGTGTGACCAATTTTATTTAAGAATTTAAATGTTCTGAAGTGATTAAAAAATATTTTCAGCCCCAAGACACTGCTGAAACAAGAGAACCCTGGCAAGTGAATAGCAGAGCAATGGAAGACATGCCTCAGGAACCCATTCGCAGTGCAAATAGAGACATTGAATGCATTGCCACAGAACTGCGGCACATCAAGCATGGAACAATGAAACTAGTTAAAAAACAAATAGCTAGATTTGACACAAATGCTGATGCTGAACTAAAAGAAATATTAGATCGTAAGACATGGTAAGTAATGATTATCACTCTTAAACTTTGTAAATATATTACAATATTTCTGTAACTTTTATGTTTATAAGACATTGCTGTGACAAGCTATTTCAGAATGGAATATTTACATTGATTGGGTAATACTTTATAAGCAAATATCCTTATAAAAACTTCTATTTTTACTAAATATCTCATTACAGTGATGCCAAAATATGTTTGCTAAATCTAAATTTACTATTGTGTCACCTTATACTCACTTCTTTTTGTTAGTTACTTTTGAAATTTGTGATAATAAATTGAGCTATCTTGGAATTAGTCCATCCAAGAACAGACTATGTCTATTTTTCTAAGCAATAGCAAGAAATTGTAGGTACTTTTGATGTGTTTCTAAAAAGTCTAACACAAATATTTATTTACAAGAATTATGGCAGGAATTTTGGATAGGCATTGCATGTGCTGATATAGAAATCAAAACAATTTCAGATTATTAGATTGGGAATTAAATTCATATGTTAAAAGTAAATGTATGTTACTAAAACCACTCACTTTGCAGAATGATTTCATATGCATCTATTTAGTTTGTGCGCGCGCGCGAGCGAGAGAGAGAGAGAGAGAGTGTGTGTGTGTGTGTATGTGTGTCATTTGTGTGGTAAAAACTTTACATGCACTACTGTCAATTTGAGAAAAAAATACTTTATATGAAGCAATTATACCATAAGGTGTAAATGCAGTGGCGATTCCAGGAATAATTTCGAAGGAGGGCACAAAGTTATAAATTAATATAATACTTTATTGAATATGCAACGAAATAACAAACCTCTAAGCACACCCGGCTTTCACTTTTAGTAGTTTCATCATGATCTACAAGACTCGACCCCAAAAAAAATCCACAAAATATATTGCATTATTTTATTGTAAAAATTACGTAGGTATCTATACTTTCTACTTGTTCAGTGTTCACAGGAAAAGAGTAGAGGAGGATACTGAATTTATTGACAAGGTGATGAACAAATTTGGACAGCAACCTAGACACCTTCAGTTTTTATTCAAACAGTAACTTAATAAAAAAATGTAATTTTTATATGCATTTTATTTCCCGACAGGGGGGTGGAAGTGCACCCCCTTGCACCCTGCTGCTGGCACCCATGGACAGAATGGTTAATTAGCAGGTCAGTTATCTCCTAAATCTGAAAGTTGCCGCATGATGACGGTTAACATTAAATACATAACCCAGAAATGTTATGTATCGTGCAGTATTTTCCATTGGGCTTACTGAACTCACGATGTTATAACTACACCCAGGTCACACGCGAAATTTTATTACTGAAAACGTAAACGCAAATACGTAAATATATACAATAAAAAAAAGCTTTGTGAAGGGGGAAATAATTAACAAGTGATTAGCTGTTTTCTTGGTCTTGCGCCGACCTCCCGTAGCGCAGTCTGCGGTGTGGGAGGTTCTGGGTTCGAATCCCAGGCAAGGTATGGATGTTAGTTTAAGTTAGGTCATATGCTAATTTGTAGGCAGTTCTCCGACAAGCCTTCAGGCATAACACTGGGTAATGTTAGTAAGCCCTTTCCAATCCAATCTTGGTCTTGCTTGAAATGCAAGGTTGTCTTTTAAGTTCACATCGATAGCTACGTGATACCTCCGTGATATCTAGGTATTCAGTGTGCGTGAGACAGCGACAACAGGTTTATGTTTTAGAACGACTGATCACAGAGAGCATACATAAATGAAATGCATGCTTCGCGTGTTGTCTGCTTACTTGACTTACATTCAGAAAGTTCTTTAATTTAATGTTATTTAAAAATAATTGGGGTGGGGGGGGGAGGCGAGCGAAGTTTATATGTTTATTGACATGACTGTAATTTGTTTAATAATTGAGCTTATAGTATAAATGACAAACATTTAAGTACACGCATATCATATTTAAAATTAAATGAATTATTTCATTTAAAAGTATAACTTATTTCCATTTATAAGCATAAATTGTATAATTGTTTTGGTTTGCGAATGTTAGCTGCAATCTGAATTTGACGGTTTCATATCAATCGATTCGTAAATAGTGGCCCCTAGACATAGAATACTGTATTACGCGGATTCGTACTGTTTCCAAGTTTCATGTGTATAATCACAATGGATGGACGAAGTGTTGTAGAGAATGAGTTTACATAAGGTGGTACCTATGTAAATTATAATAACGTTTTAATTGCATAATTTGTATAAAATAATATTTTTAGAATACATAATGTAGCAAGGCTTGAGGATGATGTAGAAGGAGGCGAAGGGGGTATATATTTGGTTCGAAAAATATGGGGAGGGGAGGAATAACCAAGTATTTTGATATTATGCTTGTTTTCTTAGCAGGTGAAGGTTCTTTATGTACAGATAGTGAAATGTCTCTTCAAATTATAATAATTTCGTATAAAGCACAGTAGCAGCACCAAAGTCTCCAAAACCTTATTCTTCCAGCTACTATCAGGAAGACATAAAGAAATTTTAACATGATATGTTCATACAACATAAACTTTATATATAAGTGTGTGTGTATACACGTTTTTGGTGTGAGCGATATCGTAGTTGAAATGTGCATAATTCATATACACTCAAGAGCCAAAAAAATTGGTACACCTACCTAATATCACGTAGGCCCCCCGAGAACGCAGAAGTGCCGCAAGACGACGTGGCATGGACTCGACTAATGCCTGAAGGTATGCAGAAGGCAATTCACACCATGAATCCTGCAGGGCCGTTCACAAATCCAATCAATCTGCGCCAATTTGAGAAAGGGTTGCACGTCTGTCACGTTTAATGACTCTCGTCAGTCGTCGTTTGTCCGGTTCTTTCACGATCTTTTTCCGGCCGCAGCGATGTCGAAGATGTAATGTTTTACCGGATTCCCGATATTCACGGTACACTCGTGAAATGGTAGTACACGAACATCCAAATGTTATTGCTACCTCGGAGATGCTATGTCCCATCTCTCGTGCGCCAACTATAACACCACTTTCAAATTCACTTAAATCTTGATAATCTGCCATTGTAGCAGCAGTAACCGATCTAGCTGCCGACCGCATCGCGTTACTCTGATTGGTTCCATACCTCTGTTATTTGCATACGCACGCTCGGGGGTGCAAAGTTAAAGAAAAACAAATATATTAAAAATTAAATATATCTCTTTTAGTATGCTGCATAGTTAAATATACCATTTCGTAAATATTATTATTCTAATTTTCACTATGAATAACGAATGTCATTATGGTTCGTATGTCGTATGTCATATTTTTACTTATATCTCGAAAACTAAGCTTCCTACATCTAAATTATTGAAATTTATGCCCATTCACCAACAACTTCGTCCTCCGCACAAAAATTATATTCTCCAACATTTATTTCAATAATATAAAAAAATATTTTTATTGAAATTTGACTCATGATGGTTCTATGGTGCTATACTTAGTAAGGTAATTCAATATGAGGAATACTGAATTCATCTCATGGTCACTTTTCGTTGTATTTGTCTTCTTTTGGCACAGGTATGCCAAGTGGGTACATTAAAATAATATTTTTAATTTGCGACAAATTATTCCTATTACCTCGCTATTTTTCTTCCAACATTTTTTAAATTGATACTATAAATCATTTGATGCGAATAAATATAACCTTAACCTCCTCCTTTCCCACCTCCTCAGACATAATTTCCACTTAAATACTTTTTAAATATAATGCAGATTAAATAAATCATGATTAACGAGCATCATAATAAAAATAATAGCATATATACTGAGATGACAGTTCTATGTTTATCATATCAGTCTCGTCAAGACTTGTCCACCTCAAGGCACATAATACCTGTAATAAAATTAAATAAAAACTTTCCCGAAGGATGATGGGAGATGTGATGGTGTTGCAATCTATATAACACATTAAAAACCTTTCTACCCTACCTGCACCGACAGCCGAATGGTCTATGGCACCCACCATGCTGGCGACGCATAGTCCGGCAGTTCGATCTCGCATTCCTCCACATGACTTTTTGAGCTCCGGAAATTAAATAAAGCAATAGCAGCATCCCTAGCGGCCAACTGTAGAACCAATATGGTAGCCGAGCGAGAGTGACACCAGCATCCCTAGCATGTGGCAGTTGAACGAAGGATAAGTGGAAACAAGATGGCGGACGATGGTGGAACACTCTAGCAGCAATATACACCATTACAGGCATCAGTGGTGCACTCTAGTGGACAAGAGAACTACAGCAGAAGACATACAAGATGGCAGGCGTCGAACGAATGCAATGAGGAAACAAGATGGCAACCAGAAAAATGAGAGCGGATGGAAAGAAAATTGCGACCAGAAACAAGATGGTGGATGGAACAAGATAACCGACAAAGGTCAAGATCAATGACATACAAGCCGGTGGCCGTGACATCATCCAATATGGAAACCATATCCACGAATCCACAGCCCTCAGCCATTGCGCTTGGAGGAACAAAACCTATTTACTGGAGTGGATTTAATTACCTACATTAACTTATTCATATTGTGAGCAAACACTGGTTTACATTTGTCACTGTCCCATTCTAAGTTGAGTATAATAGATGAAATTTAAATTGAACACGCATATTAATAATGCCTTAAAATAGACTTTATAGTTAAAAACCTTGCATTTTTTCTTGATCAGTAGAATTGTAACAGATGTGGTCAATTTGATCAACACACACTCTATTGTGTAACTTTCCATTGTGCACCCAATTGTAAGTCAGTACTAGAAGTTTGCAGTGCTAAGAGCAATTTATCTTTGGTGACATTTCATTTGTGGTCACGTCACTATGTAGTCTTTAAGATCCCGCACCATAATTTTCACACCTAAAAATAGAAACATGAGTTTCACTATTTCCACTCTTAATATACTTAAGATAAAATAAAGGCTAGAATCCAAAAGGAAAAGTTTCTTAAGCTTGTATGCCACGATAATATTTTTCGTACAAGCTCGTGTGGAAGCTTCCACGAAACCTGCTACAGTTATAGAGGGTTCTTTGGAATAACATATACAACGATTATTGTTGCCGCACAAGTAAAGGCCGTGCTACAATTGAATTAGAACAGAAAATAGCACACGCACATGCACAGAACACACGTACAGCACAGACCTACAAACTACAACTGAATCAACACACACACAGGAAGGAAAGAAGTTGTAATAAAATTAAAAAAGCACACACACAGGACGACATTTGCAATAAAATTAAAGGCAGCGTTTTTTGATACACCATGCAGGCTTATTGTCTCTGGTATTACAAAAAAAAAAAAAACTGTTGTCGATGTTTTGTTGTAAACCTGATTATTTCACACCTAACCTATGTTTATGTTTTTTTCGAAGCATGAATCAAAACCAAGTTTCATACGTGTTTCCATTTCTAAAGCCTTTCTGGTTTTGTCATATAGTATAGGTTTGTTTCCTATTTAAACCACATTATAAAAATATAACGAATTTATTGTGCTGTTGTACTTTCAACAGCACTGCCGAAACAAACACTGGCTAAGCGCNCATTATAAAAATATAACGAATTTATTGTGCTGTTGTACTTTCAACAGCACTGCCGAAACAAACACTGGCTAAGCGCGAATTATCCAAACAATAGTTAGGTTCATTTCTTTCCATAACTTTAATATATTTGCACATGAACTCGGTGGTATACTCGTTCTGATTGGCTAACACGGTGCATGGTGCACACACACACACAGAATATTTTGGGTTTTTCTAAATTTTCTGTTCATCTCCTGTGCTTTTTTTCTGCCTGTGTGCTGTGCACCACATGCTTTCTACTTTCTGTTCGTGTGCTGTTTTCTGTGATGAATCAATTTTAGAGTGNGCCTGTGTGCTGTGCACCACATGCTTTCTACTTTCTGTTCGTGTGCTGTTTTCTGTGATGAATCAATTTTAGAGTGACCTTAAAGACGTTTGCATTTTTTTATCATTTCATCTCTGCAATTGTGGTTCAGTTACAATCTTCACTCATGACTTCAGCATTATGCGTTTATGCTCAAAGACTAATCGTTTCGTTGTTATAACTGGAACATTTGTTTTAAATAAACACAAATATTTATCATAATTTTTACACGATGCTGTTTTAGAACCAGTGAACATTATCGGTTTTTTTTATTAACTATTTATTCGTGTTAAATGGTTTTATGCTCTTTCTAAAAAAAAATGACTACCACCCTCTTTCTGATTAGATAAAATTTCAACCTCAAAGGTTTTCCATGGAAAATTGAACACAACTAATTACTAAATTGTCCATGAAAACCATAGACTAAAGATTAGGTAGACCGCTTATTCGTCTTCTGTGCATGAACCCAATATTGACGTACTCCAGAGGAACACAATTGTCAAAGTTACATGGTTAACAATGACGAACGAGTTTGTTTATATCTGAATTTTCGAAAGTGGAGAACATTTACATAATAAATTACTTCCACTAATTTTTATTTAGTCAAACTGCATTACGACTTAGTTAGACGAAGTATAAAAGCATCTCAAAACACTTTTTTTTTTTTACCAAACATTGTTCTAAACTGAAATTCAATCCACGCTGCTTTTGCAAGTCGTATTGGCAGAAAAACGGTTCATTGTTGGGACATGGAAATTGGTTGTGCGCAGCCAGCGAGATCGGTCTCCCTCATCTTTAGCATATCATAAAAACGGCCAGTAGATAGCCAAATCTTACATAGAACCATCTATACAAGCGGCCATGCAGGACGATGCAATCGTGGCAAACAGGCTTTAAATGCCATTCACAAGGAAACCATCTTTATAAATACCGAGCAGTTTTCAAACCCATTGTTTTTATTGAAGTTGTGCACACCGCATTTATTGAAGTTGTGCACACCGCATTTATTGAAGTTGTGCACACCGCATGGTGGCCTAGGTAGATGGAAGCCTTGATGTGTACATTTATTGTAACCATATGGTATCTAATTTTCAGGGAAAAGAGCTGTGATGGGTTCTTAAACCGGAATAGAATCATCATAATTGTGATAGTGGCAGCCATAATGCTGATGATACTTGGCATGCTATCCATCACTGAAGAAAATGGCTTAAATGGACTTCTGCACTCCAGATTAATGAAGATCATCGATATACTTACCACGCATGTATATCGTGTAATTGCAATAGTTTCACTGTGAAATGCTTTGAATAAATAGATTTATTAGCTTTTATACAAAATATGTACAATACTTTTTCTGTTACAATTAGAGTCATCATCCAAGTGAATCGTGCAATTGTCTTAGTTACACTTTGAAATAATTTGAACAACTAAATGTATTATTCTACATACAAATAAAATTTCCAATACTTTATTTTTCAGTTACAATAAGAGTTGTCAAAATGGCGGGAATGTTTACTGATCAACATTCAATAAGTGATTCTATTATTATTTATTGGCANCAATAAGAGTTGTCAAAATGGCGGGAATGTTTACTGATCAACATTCAATAAGTGATTCTATTATTATTTATTGGCAATTTATTTTTAACAATCACTGAAAAGCAAACCATTATGTCAGTGATAATTAGAGAAAAACAAANATTTATTTTTAACAATCACTGAAAAGCAAACCATTATGTCAGTGATAATTAGAGAAAAACAAACAAAAACTAATGGAAAAAATTCACATAATGAGAAGCCAAATAGATGTGAGACAGTTTTGAAGTTGAATGGAGCAAAGTGCCGGTGAGAAGAAACTGATATAGGAAAGGACTTACGGGTAGCTTATTTTTTTGTGATATAGTCCATTCATGATTACTTACAACTTTTCTGAAGCGCTGCTAAAGTTCTACTTTCAGGATATTCGTCCACCTCATGCAATCAAAGTTTAACCAAGTCTAGACAATCACAATTCGTGTGCACTCACTTTAACAATAATAATTCACATGAGAACTATTTCTTACTAGGCATTGCCAACACACCTATTTTCTTTCTGTTTTTATTCATATTAATCATAAATTAAATACTATAATTTATTGATAATTTTTTAGTGATAAAACGGGATGACAATCGAAATAAAATAAGTATTGCTGAACTGTGTTTGTCGAAGAATACTCCCAACTACGGTCTACGGAGTAAGAAAACAGGAACGTCGATCCTCTTGATGGACTGTCGTTCGTGGTTTCAGGAGCGGGGAGAAGTAAGGTTAGACTTAGTGTAACAGGTGTTGTTGTACTTGTAGAGATGGAAAGGGCGCCAGAGCATAAGATACTCATCCAGGGATCGGCCATTCGTCCACATGGCTCCTCCTGAGATCATCCCGCGACGAGGTGACATCGTCGATAATGTTGTAAAATCCTGCCTATGCCTACCTACGAGGGTGTAGGCCCCCTAATACGCCTCTAATTATTACACGAGACTGTTAAGCGGCCATATCACATGCGAAAAACACAACAAATCCATCATTGGTAGGTGCGGTGCACCAGTGGGTAGAAGACCCAAAATATAGGTTCAGCAGTCGTGAAGCGACCGATAGTGAAATAAAACAATGAGTCACTTGCCCTGATTCTACTCACTTTTTGATCCTTCCGAGAGGCACTTACAAGAGCTTAGCGGCAAGGCGCACCAGCAGCCGATACAGACAAAAAGCACGTGGCCGATGGAAAAATTACGTTAATTAAACCCCCGGTGCGATTCGAGCTGGCGGGGCTGAGAGTGGCCCGGCCCCCGGGCTATGCAACAAATGAAATACTTAGGTTCCAGAATACAAGAAGTAACTATTGATATACTAATGCTAGGTGCAAGAGGTTGAAGTGCTCAGAGGCACGCGGCGCGTGTCCACTCCATCAGCGCGTGCAGAACCGAGCATGGCGGATCCCACTAGGGAGACCCCTGCTGGAAAGCGCGCCAATTGCATTGCAAAAATACACTGGCACATTGACTGATAAAATAAAAAAGGTACAATTACATCTACAAGGCAGTAAAAGACAAAAGCACTTTTACATATTAATTTGTGTTAGGAAATTAAGCACAGAAATAAATTTGATTGGCAAGAAAAAGTATACGCAACGTATTTTTATTGTGTCTAGGGGCTATCTTTCCAAGTCTGTTGCGTTTGTATAAGGTTTGTTTACACATGAACCTTTTTATTTAATTAATAGAAAAATCACTCGCGCCTTCATTTGTATTCATTTTAGGATGGCAACAGGTGACTCGCGGTGGACGAGTCCACTCTGACCTCAGGAGGAGTGTGGGCAGCCATGCTCGAATAAGTATTTAACAAGGCACATTTTAACTGTGACACACAAACAAGTGGCTTGTTAATGTCACCTTAAAGCCCATATTTTTCTGGATAATTTGCAGACTCACACTTCACGCACAGGGATGTGAACAGGGAATGAAGAGGGGCACGTCGAAGCTGCGCTGGTGTAGTGGGACGAACGGGATATAAGGGCGGAGGAACGCGCCACGCGTCGCTCTTCATCGTGTTACTAGAGTCTACGATTGTAACATGTCCTTACCATTAGCTAACTTGTAATGTGGTTTTCTTCTACAATTTGACAATTCTGAAAGCATGACACTAATTTGACTCTGTGTATGAACTATTATCTTTGGTAAATGCCATTTTGAAAATGGTGAATATTTCAGTAGCAAGCGTTAGTGGCTCATATGAAGGAAATGTTCACAATACCATAAATTGATACATATTGATAGTAAGTTACTATACATAACTAAAGCATAGTCGCATTAGTGCATGCCTTATACAAGCTTAGATACATCATAGAGAGGCGGGCAATGACAACTAGAGAAATTGTAAAGTAAAATACATCTAAAAAATCGAAACAATGCAAGGAAATCATTAAATATGTGGTAAAAAAGCACAAAATTCTACAAATGGCTCCAGAACTGTGAATTCAAGCAAAATCAGTGCAATGCTGCTTCCCAGAGTGCGAGAAATTTGCGTGTGTGTGTATGTGTGAGATGGCATTGATTTACTTACTTTATGGTTTTTTTTAACCAAATCCGCAAGAGAAAATTTATGAAACGATCCAGGAAAACAATATGAATAAGTTAAATAGGCGCGGCCCCAAGTTATGTGGTCGCTATTGCTCGTGCTACAGGAAGTAGAGTAGCACAGATTTTGCATGGAATAACTATTTTGTGGCTATGATTCAGGTTATGGAGGCAGGCGGAAAGGGAAAGGCAGTCCATGCTGGTGAGAATAGCGTGATAGTGAAATGTGTTAGGGGAGGAGTTGGTTATAGTGAAGGGGGTTGGGCGATTTAGGTAAGAACTGGAGAGGGTAAAGGAAAGGAAGCGCTTGCCATCGGGTGATAGCAAGCTGGAAAATAATTATTAAAATTAAGGGCAAATGCGGTATTGCAAAACGAATTTCTGCAATTGTCAACTTTTTTAAGCAACAGTGATGTTATCGTACTAGCCTATGTTTGTGGCAGATAACACTCCTTGACAGTGAAAAGTAAGTTGTGCGTATGCTCACACGTTTGTCTGAGAACTGACAGCGAAACATAGTCTGCCAGGTGACCTATGAAATGCAGTGATCTACTATACTGTGGAAGGCTGTGACGTTCATCAATGTCTCATCTTATATGACAGTTCATGCTACATTCGTAAATTACAATTCTTCACATGGTAGTTAGTAAATTACCAATAGCGAATGCAGCAACACTCCTCCCACTACGTACTGCACAACCCTGGAACGAAAGCTACCTGGGTACAAATTCTCCACATTAAACAGTATACAGCAGATGTGGCGTACTGTTTTACTTTCATTCATGGCACTTTGTAATAATGGTCAAGGGCAGCAACATGGCGATTTACGAAAAACAATTAATAGTAACTATTTATATTACCCCCTATTTTTTTATCAAGAACCATGCAATGAAAAAATGAATTGCACAATTAAGGTGCAGAAACTTTTATTTCGGATAAGCCCCTGCTCTTTCTTTCATTGCAGTATTGACTCAAGCTGGATTTCTGTTACCTTGTTGCTGTCGCACATCGTCTTCACACACTTTGATGTCACGTGTTTGGTCTTCTTACATGAATCCAATTGTTGAAGTTTACATTAAGTGTATGTCATACATTTACCTGTCTCTTCACCAAAGTCCTATTGTTGACATGTTTTATGTTTCTGGTTGAATATGTGCTTGATTTTTTTTTACCATTGTTGATATTGAGATTTGTTGGATGTCTTATTGAACCTGATATCATGTGTATGTTATTATTGAATATCTTTTATTTGTTGTCTACTTGTGTTTTGATTTTGTACTTATGAAAAATATTTCCACTGTTAAAGAGTTGTCTTTAATTACCAGGCTATATACTAAAAATGTCTTTGTACTTAATTTTCTTAATTGAGTAAGGATTATTATTACGCAGGATATGGATGCAAATGGAATTCAATGGTAATGTAATTCCATCTTTATAATTTTTACGCACATTATGCCAGTGAATGTTAAAAGGAAATATAGTTTCTGGGCAGTATTGCAAAGTTTGAGTGGGTGTGTAGATTTAATGCAACTGCAAACAGTTAGGTAAAAACTCAGAAACTATTAATGTACAAGTTTAATTAAGGTAATCATCAACATAAATTATGATCACAGAAGTTAATGAACAATAGTGCCAAGTATAAACACAAATTAACGGACTGTGAATTAAAACAGCATAATAACTGCACACATGTCAGATAGTAAAGTGTTCGAGTACAACATGTATATTTACACGTAAATACTTGAATGCAACGAGAGGTTTCTATGTAGCAACGCACCGAAACTATGGAAGGCTACCAAATACTATGGTGACATGTCTTGCAATGGTGGTGAGACACTTCTGTCTCCTTTCTCTCTACCCCTCGTCATATGCCGAGCACCATCGAAATAATCCATATTTGCATACTATGTACATCTTGAGAGTGTCCAATGTTGTGTTTCATCGTTTAAACAACAAAATTAAAACTGTTTCTTCTTTCCTTTCAGTGAACTGAAATTCCAATATGAAACATGATAAATAATTATTGTCATTAATTTAATCTTATTTTCAATACATTATGGTATTGTTTGAAGTGTTTGTGTATTTAATATTGTGTCTCATTGTTTATGTAACAATTTGAATTCATCAACAATTACTACTTGTAATTATAACAGTAGTATTGTGCCGAAACACAAATAATATGCATACGAAATTCAGCTGTGATGCATATATTTTATCAATAACATATACATGAAGACAAACAGCACCCTTAAATTTAAAACATAGCAACTTGGCAATTAATAAGCAATGTTAACAACTATAATATTTTTTTTTTCAGATCCACACAAAGATTTAAACTTGACATGAATATAATACATTTTTCTGTTGAATAAAAATAATTTTAAAACAATTATTGTTTGCAAAATACAATTAAAGCAATATATATAACTAGACTGACAATAAGAGCAATTAAAAAAGGAGGGCAGCTTATGAGCCCAGTAAAGCATCCTTTCATAAACCCAACAGGTAAAAATACTAATTTAAAAATACTATATAAAATTGAATTTTTGGAGGTGGCAGTCAAATGACCCTTCAGAGCTCCTACCGAATAAAATATCAATGAAAAAGATTGACTACGCTCAACGCGAGAGTTGTGGACATGAAGCATTTTAAAAATGAATTTATTCTTGGTCAGCAAACAAGACTAAATACATCATGTTAAAACAGGATAAACATAGCAACGCTAGGTTTTAGTTAAAGCCAAAACCAAATTTGGACTGAAGGAAAAAAAAACGCTAACCCTATTGCACACCCAAAAACAACACATCTACGCCCCACAAGACAAAAAAAACAATTAAAGAGCCTCAAAATTTTTTATAGAAATTTAAATTTTTTTTAGAAATATCCANTGTTAAAACAGGATAAACATAGCAACGCTAGGTTTTAGTTAAAGCCAAAACCAAATTTGGACTGAAGGAAAAAAAAAACGCTAACCCTATTGCACACCCAAAAACAACACATCTACGCCCCACAAGACAAAAAAAACAATTAAAGAGCCTCAAAAATTTTTATAGAAATTTAAATTTTTTTTAGAAATATCCGAAAAATAAAAATAATAGAAAGAAATTATTTCAAGATGTCCTCCTTTTTTTTGCAGTGACAGTCAGATCACCTATTTTTATTCGTTATTTCGTTGGGGCTCCCTTCCAACCCCCTTCAGCAACATTGCATATATACTGCCCATTTATTTTTATTATCGCCCACTAGAGTGCACTGGTAGCTAATATTTCAAACATTAGACAGCAGAGATAATTTACTGTCGGCAAAATTGCTATCGACCTGTACTTAATGGTGATGACGTCCCTACCCACAAAGTATGTAAATTAACATATGCTAGTTTTGTTTCATTTTAATATAAGCATTTTTATTTTAAAATAGAGAATGTGTTTTAAATAATTAAAACCCAGCATAGTTTTAAAAACTAGATTTATTTGTATGTACTACATGAGTAAACACATATTCAAAGGTATATTAAAAGCAATCGTCAGTGTTCACCACTCGATGTCTGCTTCACAGCCCCAGGAATTGTAGCAGGCGTGGAAAACCCAACACTTGATGTATGCCCTTCCTAATATGTCGTGTCAGTATCTTCTCGAACCATATGGAAAATTCGTCGGCTGGTTCTCCTTGTGGTAGAAAATACCATTGATGAGTGCATTGTTGAGATCATCGAGATAGTAAGTCCTCGGAGCGTAGTTGCATATACGTCACACGCGAAACAGTTCGGGGCTCCAATTCACTACGAACCATTTCTCGAAGATGTCTTTCTGTTTGGAGATGCACACCAGGTCACCAACCTTGGATTTAGGCTTACGTGTGTCCTTCCTTTTCGGAATAGTATACACGTCTCGAAGCAAGGAGTTTTCTTTCACGTCTTCTGGATTCATGCGAGAGGTAGAGTGCACTGTAGAATTATACTGCCATTCGAGTTTTTGGAGTATATCTAACCACTTGTAAATTACATTTGTAGCGAAATGCCTACACATCTTCCCCTTCAGAGTCCGGTTGAACCTCAAGACGATATATGCTTTGAGATTGCTGTACATGAAATAATTATTTATGTTATGTTTCTTCATCAGGGCCTGGTCGGTTTGTAGGTTAGTCGGGATGCGTCCTTCTTGCAATACATCCATCATGGCCTCGGTGACATCGCATGCATTCCTCGACATGGCAGGCCAGGCCCAGGCGAATTTGCTATATGCAACAATGACAGTCAACGTGTATTTGTAGCCCTTGTTGACCGCAGAATTTGGCATCAACTTCACGATGTCGGCTTGAAGTAGGGCATTCATCCCACATATGACCACCTTGCGACATCGGTATTGCATCTCGCAAATGCGTGCAGTTCTTTGACGATTTCCAATAGACTCATTGCATGTAGCCTCCTTCCTTCAATTCTTCGACGATTGAAATTATCTTGTTAGAGTGGGAGATATTTCCAACACTTTGCGTAGCAAGCAGTAGCTACAGCCTATCGATCAGCTCGTTCGGGTCGTCCCAGAATACGTAGTCGGTTTTCTTGTCTATGTCTATCTTCTTCTTACCTTCCCCACTCTTCAGTGCTAGGCCACTGAAAATGTCTGCGAGTAGGTCGATTTTTCATGATCTTCGTTCTTAGAAACACCTGTCTCAGGGTCATTGGCTTGATATAGTGTGTGCATAACTCGGGCAAACTGTAAACTTCCTATGCTCCTTACGAAATAGAAGTTCGTGAAGCCTGGGGGTTCCAACAGTCTTGTACTCTGGATTGTCTCACCTGGTAGAAACTCTATTTCATCAGCACCGAGGAACCATTTATCATTATGCCTGTATACACTGTATGTCGTATCATTATTACGAGATGTGTAAGACCGTAGGTACCAATGATACAGACCATAAACATTTGAGGGCTCTATTCCGTACCTGATCCGTTTGCACATCATGTTTCCACTTTTTCGTAGGCTTAGCAGTATCGTCGACTTCGATCTTCATGACTACAGGTACTCCATCGCTCTCCCTGAGTACATCAAGACAGCGAGTAATGGGCTTCAAGATTTCTTCATTTATAAGGTCGCGCTAAAGCCTGGCTCTCTTGGCAAGCAAATACTTTGAGCGAACAGACTGTATCAACTGATGTAGTTCGCTAGCAATGTCCAACATAGAACTGAATAAAATGGTTTCTGTTGCTCTCTTTTTTTTAGGTTTAGTCTTAGGTCCCCGACAAAAGATTTTCGCTCTTGTTCAAGAATTCACTGCAGACTTCCTTTATTTCTATGCTGTGCTTTTGAACATCCATTTACATGGCGAGGTGGGAAATCGAGGTAGTGAATGTACATGTAATATATCCTTCAAGGTTTTTCAGTTTCTCTTAATTTTTTGCAGATTCCACATTAAATCTGTTGGTAACTTACCAATGCACACTCGTTACATGTTCGTCCATGGCCATCATTTCGCAGACGATATCCGTATTCACACGCTCTATCTTCGCCCCGAGCTCGGAAGATAGTTCCGAAAGAATGTGCTTTGTTCGGTCAGCATACTACACAATTCCGAAATGATGCAATTAGCAGTTTCGAGGACGAAATATTTAGTAGCAGCATCTTTGGATCATTCGGGTTCACCAACATTTCGAATTATTCTACTATCAGCATCACAATTTCCATCGTTTATTGGTATAAGACAATTTACATCTTTGTCTTTGTCAAGACGCAGCTTGAGGCTACTTTGCCCGAATTTCGATATGCTGTAACTCATTCTTGCCAGCCAACGACGAACTGATCGAATCACAGACATTACCTCTCATTATCTAGGGGTCAGTCCTTAACGATCGTCAAAAATCCGTATTTGCCTTTCCTGCATAAGGCACACATACTCTTGAAATCTGATGATGTCATGTCCTTATTGACGTGATCTTCGTACACGTGTCTCAAATATATTGCATCCATGTGGAACAGCACCAACATGTTTGTATTGTCATGGAGTAGCGCGAATAAGTCTGGCCGAAGTAGACACAGTCCACCTTCGAATGTCATTTCATGCTAAAGTACTCCTGCATACATTTTTGTTTCTCGCATGCAATGTCATCGAAGGCAAACACTGAGTTTGGCAATGCTTCACTCGGTGGCACGACACCTTCGTTATCGCTACATGGGAAATAACCCACATAATTTACAGCATGCAGTATACATACCAGCTGCTGGTAGTATGGTTTCTGGAGTGATTTTGAATATAGGTACACATTCTTGAACCAAATACCATTCTTTTCTTCTAGCAGGCTCAGTATGTCACAAGTCTTGCCACAATTTGATGGTCTTGTGATGATGCAGCGTACGGTATTCGGAAATTGGCTTACATGTCCTTATTCGTGGGAGATAACTTTATCTTCCGCAGTAATGCATATGGATGCAGTAACATTTTGCTTGACAATATGTATGTTACCACTAATATCTTGCGGAGCATGTGGAGACAATTGTGGTGTGTGTGGGGCAGATTGTGGTGCATGTGGTAGTAATTGTAGTGCATGTGGTGCTGATTGTGGTGCATGTTGTGCTGATTGTGGTGCATGTAGTGCTGATTGTGGTGCATGTGATGCTGATCGTGGCGTGTGTGTTGGTGATTGTGGTTTCATAGAATCAGTGCTGCCAATTTTAGAATGTCTCTTTAAAGTATCACTTAGAGTAAACTGATAGTGACAAATTTGGCAGCAATGTATCTAAGCAACCACAATCAGCAACAAATGTACTACAATCAGCACCAAATGTACTACAATCAGCACTAGATGCACCACACACAACAATCTGCACCACACACCACAATCAGCACCACATGCACTACAATCAGCACAACATGCACCACAACCAACATCACATGCACCACAATCAAATCAGCACCACATGCACCACAATCAGCACCTCTAGCACACACTCTGTTCTGCAATCAGCTCTGCATGCTCTGCAAGATAGTAGTGTTAACATATATATTGTCAAGCAAGATGTTACTCTACCCATATGCATTACTGCTGAAGATGAAGCTATCTCTCACGAATCACCTAAATGAAGGCATGTTTCTGAATAATGTACGTTTCAATATCAAGGGACCATAAAATTATGGCAAGACTCGCATCCTACCGAGCCTGCTAGAAGAAGAGAATGGTCTTCGGTTCGAGAACATGTACTTGTATTCGAAATCTCTCCAACAACCGAAAAATCTGCTACTGGCACGTGCGGGTTATTTCCCATACAGCAAAAATAAAGGTGTCGTGCCACCGAGCGAAGCATGGCAAAATTCTGTGTTCGTCTTCGATGACATTGACTGTGAGAAACAAACTTGTATACAGGAGTACTTAAGCATGAAATGTTATGCGAAGGTAGACTGCGTGTACCTCGGCCAGACTTATTCGCGCATGCCCAAGCAGCTGCTCTGTAACAATACAAACATGTCGGTGCTGTTCTGCATGGATGAAATAAATTTGAGACACATGTACGACGCCCATGACAAAACCGACTTGACATTATCAAACATCAAGAGTCTCTGCGCCTTATGCTGGAAAGACAAATACGGAATTTTGGCGATAGTTAAGAGCTGGCCGCTATATAATGAGATGTACCGTCTGGGATTCGATCAGTTCATCGTCGTGAGTGGAGAATGAGTTACAGCATATCGAAATTCGTGAAAAGTAGCCTCAAGCTGCGTATTAGCAAAGACGAAGGTGAAGGCTGTTTCATATCAAGAAGCTATGGCATTTGTGAAGCTGGAAGAAAAATAATTCGAAATATTGGCAAACCCGAACGACCCGAGTATGCTGATACTAAAAATTTCATCCTCGAAACTGGCAATTGCATAATTTCGGAATACCGTAGTATGTTGACCAAAAAAACACATTATTTCGGAACTACCGCCCGAGCTCGGGGCGAAGATGGAGCATGTGAAGACTGAGATCATCCACGATATGATGGCTATGGACGAATACGTAACGAGTGTGCAACAATAAGTTACCGGCACATTGAATATGGCATCATGAAAAATGAAGAGAAACTGAAAAACCTGGAAGGATATATGACACATACATTCACTACCTCGATTTCCTACCTCGCCACGAAAATGTATGTTCAAAGGCACAACAGGGACATAATGGAAGTCTGCAGTGAACATTTGGACAAGATTGAAAGTATCTTGGCATAGGCTCATGATTAAAACTATAAAAGAGCAACAGTAGCCATTTTTATTCAGTGCATTGTCGGATATTGTTAGCGAACGAACTACATCAGACGATATAGTTTGTTCGCTCAAAGTATTTGCTTGCCAAGAGAGCCAGACTTTAGCGCGACCTTATAAATGAAGAAATCTTTAAGCCCATTACTCGATTTATCTATGCACTCAGGGAGAGTGATGGAGCACCCGTAGTCGTGAAGACCAAAGTCGACGAGACAGCTCAGCCTACGAAGAGAAACGGAAACATGACGATGTACAAACGGACCGAAATGATGGATAGGGAAAAGGTCCGGTATAAAGCAAACAATCCTATGATCTGGCTTG
The DNA here is from genome assembly GCA_002778355.1 of Clitarchus hookeri. NCBI lineage: Eukaryota > Metazoa > Arthropoda > Insecta > Phasmatodea > Phasmatidae > Clitarchus > Clitarchus hookeri. Next base: position 664,479 of record NQII01000465.1, on the reverse strand, counting down.
CCGGTAAATACGATTGTACACATCAGGTAATAATAATACAAAATATGGTGTATATAGGCATAATCAAAACGGTTCCTCGGTGCTTATGAAATATACTTTCTACCAGGCGGGATCACCCAAGAAGGTGATTACAAGATGTGTGGAACCCCAGGGCTTTACGAACTTCTGTTTCGCAAGGAACCCAGGCAGTTTACAGAATCCGGCTTGCTGGAATAAATGAGTTTTCTCGAACTCACGCATTAACTTTACGGAGATAACTATCCTGAGGCAGGTGTTTATGAGGATGAAGATCACGAGAAAATCGACATTCTTGCAGACCTGTTCAGTGGCCTAGCACTGAAAAGTTGGGAGGTTATGAAGAAGATAGATGACGACAAGAACACCGACTACATATTCTGGCACGAGCCAAACTAGCTGGTCGATAGGCTGCAACTACTGCTCGCTTCGCAACGGGTTGGAAATTACTCCCACACTAACGATATAATTTCATTAATCGAAGAACTGAAGGACGAAGCCTACATATAATGAGTCGATTGGGAATCGGCAATGAACTTTATGCATCAGCGAGATGCAACTACTGTCACCGCAAGGTGGTCATATGTGGGATGAATGACCTATTTCAAGCTGATTTCGTGGTGATGATACCTTACACTCGGGTCAACAAGGGCTACAAATACATGTTGACATGTCATCGATGCATTAAAAAAAATTGCATGTATCTGGCCTGTCATGTCGAACAATGCACACGATGTCACCGAGGCTATTACGGATGTATTGCGCGAATAACACATCCCAACTAATCTACAAACCGACCAGTACAAGGAATTTTATAATACGAAGTTCAAGGCCATGATGAAGAAACATAGGCTAAATCATTATTCCACATACAGTAATCTGAAGGTATCAATCGCGAGAGGTTGAACAGGACTCTGAAGGGGACGATGTGTAGGCATTTCGTTGCGAATGACAGCTACAAGTGATTGGATGTACTCCAAAATCTCGCATGCGAGTATAGTTTTATAGTACTCTCTACCACTCGCCTGGAGACTGAAGACGTGAAAGACAACTCCTTGCTTCGAGACATTTACACTATTTTAAAGAGGAGGGACCCATGCAAGCATAAAGCCAATATTGGTGACCTGTTGCGCATCTCCAAACTGAAAGGCATATTCGAGAAAGGGTAACAGCAAATTGAAGTCTCGAACTGTTTCGTGTACGACGTATACGCAACTACACTCCGAGGACCTACTATCTCGAAGATCTGAACAATGTACTAATTCGTGGCGGTTTCTAAACTGAGTAGATCAAGCCGAAGAAATTTCCAGACATGTGTTTGTTCGAAACGGTACTGAAACAACGTAATAAAAGGGGATACATCAAGTGGTGTTGTTTCCCTTCATGCTACAATTTCTGAGTCGCTGAAGCGGACATCGAGCAGTAAACACTGAAGATTTCATTTAATATATACTCAATTTCATATAAATTCACTAAATTTTGATAGTTCTGGAAATGTACCCAAGCGACCGTGTATGTTCTTCTCCCACAGCTGTTCTATCTATGAAGAAAACGAAATGTGTAAAGAAATCCTATGATCAACATAGGTTAAAATTCCAACTTACTTTACTTTTGTTATGGCCAATATACGTATTCTGCTGGGACTCTGTTTATTTTATTTCGGTTGGATGGAGTTGGGAGATACTTTAATTCAACATCTTTCATGAGACTGCATTGTTTTGCAGCACTTTTTATGAGATGGTATAATTTTGAAATACATACGCATTGTTTTAATGGACCAGTAGAACATTTTGTATGTACGGAAGTAACATTCAAATAATTATAACCTGTTTTAACTATGTCGAAAGATGAAAACGCAATAAATTTTATGTTGTTCGTAACGGTGCGAATAATGAACACATTCCTTATGTACATAAGTATTTTTGGCGATGTTAACATCACACTTGTTGAATTCTCCATTTAATAAATGTGTTATTTTTACACTGTAAAACAGCGATGAAATAATGACTTTCTAGGCCGCATACATTTCAACCATTTAAATACCCGTTTCGAAATTCGTAATTTACAATACATTTTGACTTATGGTTTATAATGCCTATTTTCAACGTCTGAACACACATTGTTCTGTTGCAATCCTGGGACATGTTTGTCTGTCGATGAAACGAAATAATTTGCAGATTCATTCGTTAAATAGGACACTTCGCCATATTCACGAATCTAATAAACTGCGGAGCAAAAACACACGTTGGCGCTTCGTAAAACTTAACGGTACCGAAAATGGCAGACCAAGCCATACATGTGCCAATATTACATTACATGCAATAAAACGCACTAAAAAGCACCCCTACAACCATTTATGCTTAATGAAATTAATGTAAAAATCAATAACTACCAATAAAATATTCCGATGACACCAGTAAGATGTTCGCATAAACACGATGGAAAAAGATTACAATATGCACAATGGCTTTCACAGAGCTGGAAACGTTTTATCGACCATAACTGTCTATATGTTCCGCCATGATTGCGAAACATATTTTTTAGTCAATTCGATAAAAAAAAAAAAAAATGTGTTACGTTACTTTAAAAACATTATTTAAACCAAAAATGTTGAAAGTATAATTTAAGTTTTGAATTACAACCAACAGTTATAAGTACTATTATCGTCCATGATGATTATAAATATTGCCAACATAACAACATACATCCCGCAACAAATCATCAGCTGATACAATACTTTGCAAACGAGAGAATTTACTGTTTACATTGTGTAGGTTGGTCACATTGTCTCGCAAAATTTAGTATACTTATATGAAATTCAGTAAACATGTGCATGTGTTTACATGTTTTGTACATTATCGAATACAATTAGTTTTAAAATACATACTGTGATTTATTAAAAATACTAATTTATATAAAAAAAATTTAAAATTAAATAAATATTTATATATTTAAAATGAAACAAAAATTAAATATGTTAATTTACATACTTTGTGGGTATGGACATAGTCGCCATTCGGTACAGGTTGATAGAACTCTTGCCGACAGTAAATTACATATATCTGGCAGCTAATGCTTGAAACATGAGTTACCAGTATGCTATAGTGTGCGATACTAAAAATAAATAGACCAGAAATGTTGGTATGGAGAGGAAAGGAGCTGTAAGGGAGCACCAACAAAATAACCAATAAAAATTGATGACCTGACTTTCAGAGCAATATACAAGGATGTATTAAAATATTTTTTATAATTTTTTGGAATTTTTTTAAAGGATTTTTAGAATTTTTTAAAGGATTTTTTTGTGAAATTCTATAATATTTTAATTTTTTTTTTGTGAATTTTTACGATTTTTAAGGTAATTTTTTTAGGATTTTTGGGTTTAAGGTCATGTGTATGGGGTCAAGGTCATTGGCGTCAAGATCAAGGTAATTGGTCAAGGTCACCGATATCCTACACGGCAGACAAGATAGCCACCAGCCGACCGGAATGATAGAACGGGCAGTCGGCACCGGCACTAGGCCCCCAACCGCATATGCCAGAACCACTTATAACATATGTAATTCACATCTGTGGAATTAAAGTTTTTCCATTTTCCATTTAAAAACAATTCAAGGGAAGCCCATGGATATTCCTTTATTTCAAATATTCTTTTACCCAATATTATTTTTGATAGTACCCTTTCAATTTAACCTTTAAAATGGATTTTATGTTTACAGAATCCAATGGAGTCTAGTTGATGGGATTGGGTCGATTGTTCTTTGGATAACACTTTATAGATATTGGTATACTAAAAAAACGTAATTATGGGCATTACGAACTGGTTCAGTTTGAATAAACTAACCTCGAACAGTACCAAAACTAAATAGATATACTTTCATCCAACTCAAGCTCATAAATCCTGTGTACCCTAACTGACGATAGATAATGAGATAATATCCAGGGCAGATAACAAAAAACTTTTACGAGTACATATTGATAAACATCTAAATAATCAACATTTAATTTGCCATAAAAACAGTATCGAAACAAACATATTAGCCATCTGTTTATAAAAGTTTTTTACCATGATTATGTAGAGTATTACACCGAATAGCCAAAAAAACTGGTACACCTTCCTAATATCGTGTATCCCNCCCGAGCACGCAGAAGTGCCGCAAGACGACGTGGCATGGACTCGACTAATGTGTGAAGGCATGCAGGAGGCAATTCACACCATGCATCCTGTAGGGCAGTCCACAAATCCAATATGCACCAATTTGAGAAAGGGTTGCACGTCTGTCACATTTAATGATTCTCATCAGTCGTCGTTTGTCCCGTTCGTTCACGATCTTTTTCCGGCCGTAGCGATGTCGAAGATGTGATGTTTTACCGGATTCCCGATATTCACGGTACACTCGTGAAATGGTCGTACGCGAACATCCAAATGTTATCGCTACCTCGGAGGTGCTATGTCCCATATCTCGTGCGCCGACTATAACACCATGTTCAAACTCACTTAAATCTTGATAGCCTGCCATTGTAGCAGCAGTAACCGATCTAGCTGCCGACCGCATCGTGTTACTCTGATTGGTTCCATACCTCTGTTTTTTTGGCTCTTCAGTGTATTTGTAATATGTTATTTTTGGGGTAACTTCACAAATGACATAGAATTTTTAGATTACAAAAAGATTGATTTAAAAAATTATGGCTAACAGTAGCACTAAAGAACGATGCAATTTTTTTTTAAAACCTGGCATTATATTTCTTTTAAGTCTGTATAGACTGATGGAAAATGAAATTTGAACACCATTAAAGCAGTGATGTAAAAATCACCGAATGTATATGGGGCACTGATAAAGGGCACTGCACGAAATGATACACAGTGCTGCGCTGTGGACAAAGTAGGAACCGCTTACCAAGCATAATACCGCTGAAGCCCAATACAACTGTAGTTGACTCGGTGAAAGAGTAGTAAGTGGTTTCAAGCATCGGTCTGTGTGTAGTAAGCATTGTTGACATGCCACGATGGCATAGACGACCACACTTCGTTCAATTAACGGACTTTGAACGCGGTCGTATTATGGGCTTGAGGGATGCTGGTTGGTCCTTCCGGAGAATTGACCAACGCACAGGACGTGAAGTGTCTGCTATGCATCATTGGTGGTGCTGGTGGTCCAACGATGGTGCACATGCTCGTCAACCTGGTTCCAGACAGAAGCGGCATACGAATTTCCTCCGAAACTGCAGCATCAGACGAGCAGCTAATGCTGATAGCACAGTGACCACCGCATAGATTAGGGCCACTGTTGTACCCAGGGTGTCAGCTAGGACCATCACCAACCATTTGCTGGATGCTGGGCTACGATCAAGAATGCCGCTCGCGGGCTTCCTCTCACACCTCATCACCGTGCAGCCCGCCTCGGATGGTGTCGCGAACGACGCAACTGGAGGGATGAATTGCGCAGATTCTGTCTTGGCGCTAGTGATGGTTATTTGCGAGTGTAGCATCGACCAGATGAGCGGCAACAACCAAAGGGTATATGGCAGTGACATACAGGACCAACACCTGGCATAATGGTCTGGGGAGTAATAGCCTACGATGACCATACACTTCTGGTGTTTGTTGAGGGAACACTAAACAGTGAATACTACATACAGAACATAATTCAGCCCATTTTTTTGCCATTACTACAAGGTCAAGGAAATGTCCTCTTCCAGCAGAGCTATACCCTTGCACACACGCCTCGTGTTACCCAGCACGCTTCTGAAGGTATTCGTCAACTCCCTTGGCCAGTACGATCACCTGACCTGTCCCCCATGAACAAGTGGGGGACATGGTGGTACGACAGTTGGAGCAGTCTGCCATACTGGCAACAAACCTCCACCAATTGTAACAACAGGTGGAATTAGCATGAAACACTATCCCCCAAGATGACATCCGACAGCTTTATGATTGTCTCACTGCAGGACTTCATCGTCGCTAAAGGAGGCTACACAAGATATTGACATTGTTGTTCAATACACTCTGTAGCCTCTGTACATAGATGTATGACCTTTTGATCATTATCATATACAGAGTACAACCTGTATAATTATTCAAAACAACCTTCATTCAAGAGGGACCCTTGCATCCAGGTGTTCATTTTCCATTTTCTACCAGTTTATATTTATGAAATTGTCTTCTTTGCTTATGCGCATTCTAGACAACTGCAAAATCCTGATATTAATATGTAATTAATGTGGAGCAATGATAAATTCCACTTAACGTTTCATAGTACATAAAATTTCTCAAAAGGTCATCTCTACTCTGCCATAAAATTTTACAACATCTTGCCAACTGGTCGCGAAACCATTAAATTGCTGAATGTATTTGAAACAAAAGAAATGTATTTTACATGATGGATTACTGTTTTTTAAAATGATTTTCAGTATAAAAATTTAGTGTACTGTAAATTTATCTTGGGGGCACATGAAACACAAAAGCAAATTTACAATTTCAATCAAGATGATAATGTTTTTTGTTGTATAAACGTGAGTCAATCACCACTGCATATTAATAATACTTTTAAAGTCTTTAAACAAAGGTAGCATTGAAACCATTTGGCTCTATAGAACATTGTATATAGTCTGTTTGCAGTTTCTTGACACTTTTTGGATCAAACCTTTGAAAAATCACCCCATATATGACATGTTTGGTTGTTTCTTAAATATGCTAAGTATCATAGGCATTTTATAGTTGTGTTAACATAAAAATACCTTATTTTTAGTCAAATTGAAATTATACTTATAGTTTGTCTATAAGTAGACATATTAATAAAAACAGAGATAAAATAGTGTTGTTGGTAATGCTTGGCAAAAATAGTTGTTAAGGTGGGTCTACAATTAAATACTGCAGAATCAAGATTTGTACTTATGACTCATTAAGTACACGGGAAATAAGTTTTGCAGTTTATGATTGATCTAGCAACTACTAAGTATAACCAATCAGAATCGTAATATATCAAAGAAACCGACGTAACCTGGAAAAATGGGCAAGAGTGAAGATTATTTACATGTATTCAATTATCTGTGGTTACTGCTTGTTTAATCATTTTGAAAAACTCACGGAATCTTATGTAAAGGGATGCCGATGCTAACATTGGGCATTTAAGTCAATAAATCTGTAAAAGGTAAAATGTAGCGAATTCAATAACTTATTAAAAAAATAATACATGACCTTGAACAGTTCTTTAAATAAGAGGTATCCTCTATATTAAAATAATTCATTGCATACGATTTCACAATACTACATAACCTAAATCCAAGATCTAAATACAGTTTCCCGCCAACAACAAATGTCACTGGGCTCTGATTGGCTACTTCGTCTTGACTTGTAAGACAGGCAGAGAAGGAGAGGAAACAGTTATGGGTACCAGGTCCCCTAGCGCTACCCAGGGGTCCTTCAACAAAAACTGCTGGCTTGCCGCAGAATAACAATTTGATCAACATACAAGCGGGGCAGGCTAGGTGTCCCCAACCTGGGTGCTCGAAATGCTTAACAAATGGGAGGATAAGAGCTCTCACAAGGGTTCGTACCTCCCCCGCGCTGAGGGAGAAGCATCTCGGTGATGCAAAATGGCGGCGGCACACAACCCGTACACGACCCGCACACTGCAGTCATAAACCAATACACTTGAACACATTGATTCATATTCTAAGCACACGGCACACTGATTCTGTTACGTCAATCGTAAACCCACCCTTACGCAGAATATTATTACACTGAGTGCGCACGAATGCGGTGCTTTGTCATTTTGGTAAAATTTTCTAGACTTAGTTAAGCTTTGATTGCTTGAGGCTGAGGAATAGTCTGGAAGTATAACTTTATCAGGGCTTCCGAAAAGTTGTGAGAAAACATGAATGGACTATATGCAAGTACCTACTGTTATGTTGTATTTTNGCTTTGATTGCTTGAGGCTGAGGAATAGTCTGGAAGTATAACTTTATCAGGGCTTCCGAAAAGTTGTGAGAAAACATATGCAAGTACCTACTGTTATGTTGTATTTCTACAGTAGGTGGTTTGATGTTGTTCCATCTGTAATGGTTTTGTACCAGTTATGATTTTATTTTGTATTTTTATAATTTCTTAACCATACTTGTACATGTAATTTTTTTTCAATCATTTACTTATTTTAAATTTAATTCCTATCGTACATGTACATTTCACAAATGTATAGTCACATGGAGCAATAAAGTAATTGAAATGAATTGACTCTTTGTGTTTCTTGTTAACCTGTATTATTTGACTTGTAGGCAAAGTTTGTTTCTATATTAATATTGTTGTAAGGTTGAGTTTAACTGCCCGAAATTAAACTACATATTTCAAAATAAAGTTACCTTTCTTCAGAAACCCTGTATCTACGTTACTTATGTATTTGGAATACCAGTTTTTTTTAAAGCTTATTATAGTACGCCAGTTATGTGGATTGGTTAACCACGTTTAAAATCGTAAAATTAAATTGTCTTTTAAAATTTATGTTTGTTCACGACAGTTTCGCGAAGTTATTTCATACTAATTGCAAGATTTGCATTACCTTTAAGGTAATGCAAATCTTGCATTATTATTTTACAGTTATATTTAGGTGTGAGTACTGTCATTTCTTGCTGAAGCATGTGTGTACAACGCTCATTTTCACTAATAATGCAACATCATGCCTTTCACATTTGGGAGATTACAGATTCAATCACTCTTCCAGGTAGTATAACAAAAATTTCTGCAGCCTACCTGATTTATCCGAACACATAATGTACAGGCGAATGTAATATTACCAATTTTTTTAAAAAAATGTTTAGTTAGTCTATTGTGTTGTGGTGAGCAACAAAATATTGTTTATGGGTTATGTTAATTTTTTTATTTTGGTTATCATTTACACAACAAATGCTTAGAAGTAGGGTTGGGTTACACATTGTGCATTTTATTTCCTTCATACAAGTCATTTATTTACACACCCAGAATAAAGTACTTTGTAATAATGTCCTATTATAAAGCAAGTAATCACAATCAACGTTATAAATCAATATATTATTAAAAATGCATTGACAGTACAAGGAAAGTGTTGCGGTAAAAATGTATTTAACTGTTATTTCTTCTGTCGTTCTAATGTAATATGTGCGTTGGCGGTCATTCGTGTTTGCTTAGTAACAAATATTGTATTTTTTATTGTGTTAATATGTTAAACACGCCCATGCGTAAATCGTTAACAAAACAAATGCATATACGAAGTAAAACAAAACAAAAAATCTGGTGAGGAGGGTGAGGGCTGATGTGCGCACGCACAGGTTTGTGTTTCCAATTCTCGCTACCGTATGTAAAGTTTGTCTCCGCTGTCGTTCTCACAGAGTCGCGAGGTAAAATAAGCGGCACAAGTAATATGCTTGAGTTTCCTCTCTTCCCGTAGGAGTATATGCTCGTTGATATACGCCTTCAGATTAAAACAAGAAAAGTGAGAGGGACCTGTCTGCTGTCTAGCATATTACTGATTCGATTTATTGCCGCAGCTGCACACCTCAGATTCATTCGCTATACTACACTGAAGAGCAAAAAAAAAAAAAAACTGGTACACCTGCCTAATATCGTGTAGGGACCCCCGAGCACGCAGAAGTGCCGCAAGACGACGTGGCATGGACTCGACTAATGTCTGATTATGCATGAGGCGTTTCACACCATGAATCCTGCAGGGCAGTCCACAAATCCAATCTGCGCCAATTTGAGAAATGGTTGCACGTCTATCACGTTTAATGATTCTCGTCAGTCGTCGTTTGTCCCGTTCTTTCACAATCTTTTTCCGACCACAGCACTATGTCTGTCAGTGCCCTATAGTGAGAATTACCGTTCAGCTTCGCTATAACCCCATCCATGATATTATCGAGTAGTACAGTGGTTTACCCTCATCGCAGGGTCGCTATTTATATTGCCTGCTGTTAGAAAAAACGCAATTACAATTGCCCCTCAACCACAATGGTGGTATGTACCAAACTCCATAGCCCACATCCTTAGCAGCAGTGCGTTCATGAATGGACATGATTGACCTAGTATATAAGTGCCAAATTCACGTTTGGTTTTCGTGTACCGAGCCTTCAATGCTCGTAATGATAAGCAGTGATACTCTGTCTGCAGATCATATAGATAAGTTCACACCACAATAGATGCTCAACCATCTCTTCTGCTCCAGGCCTGCCACCAAGACCACATTATCTGCTTCCACAACCAATGTTGAGGTAAGTACATCACGTATTTTATCGTACTCTACATCACCATCATCCCAATTGAGACCGTGATGGTGTTTTTCCAGTCATATATTTGTTACTTTACTTTTCCTTGCCAAGCGCCCTCCATGGAAACGGGGGTAGAAATGTTCTTGTCGCTATACTGTCGTCTATATACGATATGCATGTGCGTTAAATTATGAAACCCCATGGTATTATGCAGCCCTGTACGTTCGTGAACATTATGATGGTCGGGTAGTGAATGGCTATAGGTACCACTTATGTTTTTATTTTAACTATTCTGTCACCCCTTTTACATGACTAAACTATCGTGTAATATTAGGGCATAGGCCTGAGTGTTGGCCGGAAAATTCTCCGAGGCAGTCATTTCAATCCTACAATCGACTACGCCTGTCTTTAATCTATCCTCCTGTTATATATTTTCAAACAATAGCAGGAGAGCGATGCTCATGAATTCGTCTGGTCCCAGCATCAGTGACCATACTTGCCCATAGTAGGATATCTGAAAAACAGTGTACATTTGATATGGTACCATATACACACCGTTTTGCGAAATATATGTTTAAATCACCATAAGGGAATCACTCAGAGTTGAGAAAAACTTAAACATTCTTAATGTTCGCATCATCGAATTTCGAGTGACCTGCATTGACAGCATTCTGTTTTGCCTTTCTGAAACGCGACCATTAGTAGCATAGTTTCTTGCTTGTGAAACTCGTTTTGACATTACAATTTATGCTCACAGAGCGCCGTACACTCGGGTACGTCTCCAAACTCCATGTACGAAATGCAATATCAACATACCTGCCTTTCTCTGCATATTTAAAAATTTTCACCCATTCTGTAATGCTTACCTGCATGTGGGGAAGCAGCCTTATGATAGATCGTATCGCCTGCGCCGTAGCTTCCAGCGCAGTGGCAGTATCGAGAACCGTGTCCGCTTGCATTTTGGCCATGATAATAACAAGCTCCTACTTGGAATGAATAATTACATGCTTGTAGTCTTCAGCGAACCTTTACAGGATGACTAGCAGAATACATAATACGATTTTCCCACTAGCATAAACGGGGACCGTAAAGTCCTCTTCGATCCCCCAGCCTGCCATTTTAGCCACTGGTAGTTGGTTGTGCATCAATGAGAGGTAATAATTTATGTTGGCTATAATTCCAACATTTCTTGTCGCATCCACTTCACGTCCATTCAGCTAGTATGCGATTCTACATATCATGTGTAGTATACATTTTCTAATGATTTTAGTTGTCACAGGTACCACATTGCCTGTCTTTGTAATCGTCCCTCGGAACCTCAATTACGATTTACACAGCACGGTGTACATATCATGGTTATGTACCAGGATCCGAACCTCGGATGAGGGTACATAGGAACCTGGCAGATAGGGTGTGTGCATGTGGATTACGCCTTGGTGATCATGTCTTCGAAGCTCGCTGGCTCGGCTACGTTTAATATTTCCATGTCCATATTTGTTGACCATCATCCCCAATCTTCTAAGGAAATACACGTTTTCAGATGTTAGCATGCTTGGTGCTCGCATCGTATTGACTTCTGGTTTGGTATTGTAAGCTGCTATTATTAGCATAATACTCGATCGCTGAAATTTCAGACCCATATTTGCATGGATGTAGGCATCAAGTTATTTCCTCTCCTCGGAAATTAATCAAATGGCTTTCTTGATCTACTATAGAGACGACCACTTCCAGTACGCTCTCCATCATTGCCGGATTGTAAATGGGTGTCTTCGGTATATCCACCAGCTTAAAGCCTGAAGATACAATCGCGGAAAATTCGTGCAGTGATTGGCTGGGCTTGCTGTTGAGGTATAATCCCATAAGCAAAGTACAGTTTATTCTTATAACTTAAACGGGGAAAATGTTTACTGGCAGGGTGAATAAGTGCGTTTTATTCGCTTCGTACTTCATGTTCATGAATCCGAGCATAGCAGCGAGTGTATCGCTTCGCGTGAAGTTTATCTGAGCAGTACAGTACATCTGGCTATTTAGCGTATGTTGGAGATACCTCGCAGCACCAATGTCACATCTGGCTCCAGTGACTTGCCTATCTCTTCAATCTGATACGAACCTGTGGGTACACACACCTCTCCTCTCTCACCATCCTCCTTGACGCAATGAAAAATACAATTGAGATCATCTATGTTCGGTACAGAGAAGTAAGTTTGAAAATCTATAAGCGCGATGAACCATGTCCCCTCCAGGTTCAGCAATTCCGAGCTATTGCCTGACACGATAAGGGTTACGGTCATGACTGATATATGCAAGTAGTGCATCCTCGTATAGTATTGTTTGTATATCTACCTTGAAAGGAAGTGCATACATAAGTGCCCACAGTTCCATTCTCGAGGCAGTTGCTCTGCTTCGTAGTTATAATCTAATCTTGTGCCTCTCAAATAAGTTTTCATTTCTGATGGAGCCCTTAAATTATCATAGCTGTCAAAGTATTCAGCCATATCAGCACACTTTTTATATGTGGTCCAATGTGTTCCCGGCCTGAGGCTGGTATCTAGGTTTAATATACCACACTGAACTCGCCTCGGATGGCGCGGTAGGCAGTCGTGCATGAACACACCCCGAAAATTGGAAATTTGTAATTTACGAGAAAATTTTGTAGGTCTATGTTGGTGAGTGGACGACTGGGTATGGTCATTAAGACCACTTCTTTCGCCCGACCTTCCTCCCTGTTTTCGCTTTATCCCAATGCCACCTCCTATGCAGTAGGGTTGAATATACAGCCCACTGCTGTTTTTTCTTCCTAGCGCCTCCATATGCATATTGTGATGCATGGCTTTGGCCAACTGTTTGTTTTCTTTCTTAACTGTGTTCGCCACTCTCAAAATACCNATCTTCCTCACTACTACTTATGCTACAGATAAGACTGCCGAGGACGCCGAGTGCTGGCAGGATCAGAGGTAAGATGCCTCATATCTTCCTCACTACTACTTATGCTACAGATAAGACTGCCGAGGACGCCGAGTGCTGGCAGGATCAGAGGTAAGATGCCTCATATCTTCCTCACTACTACTTTGCATGGTTTCTTCCGTGTCTTCCCTGTATTATTCTTCCTTTCAAAACCTCAAACCCATTCCCCTCTTGACTTTAGTTTTCATAATCTTGGACATGCCCGAGGCGGCTAGAGGTTCGCCGAGTTTGGACTTGGGATATCTAAATATTGTCCTAGCTTTTCCCACAAGAATGAAGTCAGCCACATACTTATCTTCCAACTTACTACTGGTCGCGTAGGCAATGTCGTGTTCCTTGCATGCCTCGTCCAACGAACTGACAGGGACGTCGCCTCGCTTCAATCTCCATGCTAGCCGCGTACCGGGCCCACAGTATTTATATCCTGGAATGTGTACCTCGAAAGGGAGGTTGTTGATCAGGGTATTTACCAGTCCACATTCCTTCTTGGTCTTACCTCCATGATGCATTATGGCATACTAACTCAACTTTATCGATACATCCAATCCTACTAATATATAAATGCGAAAGAGTGTCTGTTTGTTTGTCCTTCTTTCACATCGCAACGGAGCAACATATTAACATAATTATTTGCACAGAGATGGTTGGAGGGCTGGGAAGTGAAATAGGCTTTTTATCCCGAAAAAATAATCTCATTCCCTCGGGAAATTTTATATAGTAAAATTAGTGCTCGGGGTACAATACTGAATCAATGCTCGATATATCGATGCATTAAAAATTATCGATGTGGAAAATAACTTACCGATTGATATGTAAGTGAAAAATATCGCTATACCGATGTTTCTACATTATCTAAGTTTTCGGTTACAAGTAGATAAAAGTACACAAATGGAATAGCAATGCAATGTCACAACCTAGCAACAGAACAACATAATTTCTCGCACAGAAATAGTTGGAGGGCTGAAAGGTGTTATTAGCTACATTTTATAGCGAGAAAATATTTCATAAATTCACTCAATATGTAATTTCCTTTAATAATTATATGTTAAAATAAATACCAATTGTAGATTTAAAAATTGACAATAATACCTTGCAAACTAAAATCAAGTCTTTCAAGAGCATCGTCTCGAGCACAAGCGAAACGATTTTCTCGATCACATGAGTCTTCAAAAGATACCGAACTGAGAAGACAAGAGCAAGCACAGCGACAAGCTGCTTTGAGAGCTGCTGAATCGCCTACTCAGATTCAGGAAAGGCTCGAAGAACAGGCCGCACGCCAGGAATATCTCAGGATATTAGAGATTCCTGTCGATACTCAACTCCATCGAGATGAACAGGCAGAGTGCCAAGCACTATTAAGAGCCTCCGAAACGCCTGTTCAAACCCAACTACGACTGGAAGACAAGCAGAACGACATGCTGCTTTAAGGGCACCCGAAACACCTGAACAGTCACAGGCGAGAAGAATCGCAAACGCCGAACTCCAAGCGGAACATCGACGAGCTTTTCAAAGAAACACTTGGTCTGTATTTAATGACGCGGCATTTCATTACGATCCCTGTATTGATTATCAGAATCGCAGGCTTATTGTTATCGGACTCATGGACCAAGTCGGGCCGGTTTTGTTNTACGATGAGTCACCGAACGAGAGAGAGGCCCGCCGAATGCCTTGCGTCTCTCTCCCACTCAACTATGATCGGTCTGCCGCGCGCGCAGCACTACGTTGTCACGTAAAATCTTCGCCCGTAAAACCGACTTTACAGGCAACCATTTTTTTAAATAGGATCAGAAAGTATAACTCATGTTTCCAAATTACATCTTTTGGAGTTGATAGAGAGATAACAATGCCCGGATTTTCGCCTACATTTAGTGTTCGATGGCAAGTTTATCATATAATAGGCGTGCTTTTTCCAGCTGTCAATGAACAACATAAATTATTGCAGGTATATTTCTTTGTGACGAAGAAATTTAAACAAAATGCCGCTGCCAATTTATTCAAGGAGTTGAAAGAAACACGGTGTTGAAAATTCAAAGAATGTTGCATGAACACAAGATCTGGATAAACACATTTAAAACCGCTTTAGAGAACCTGCCTCAAGAGGATTTTAAGGTAGTCATCCATGCTAGTCGGACTCCGCGTGGAGAGCACGAGAGGGGTATACAATGCACCTTGAATTAATGAAATCGCTGCAGTGGTGAGCGGCGACCAGTTCTCATCACGAGACATTATCCTGCGAGCACATGACAATTCGTTAACACGGGTAGCCGACACTCATAAGTTTTATGACACTATGCAATACCTGTTAATTTATAGCAAGGGACAAGAGGGATATCATTTTGAAATTCCACTCATTAATTCTATAACCAAACAGCCTGTCCCGAACAAAAAAGTTTCATGTATGGATTTTTATGCGTATCACATGATGTTGTGAGAAAATGATTTCAACCTCTTCGCATGGTGCAGACAACTTTTTCATCAATTTCTGCTCGACATTTATATCAAAGCAGAAAGCGAACGCCTCTGCCACATCGGTTTAAATAAAAAGAAGCTGCGAGTTAAGAATTACATACATCTGCAAGATGCTATTAATAGCGATTCTAATGTAAATCCCACTGATTTAGGTAAAATGGTAATTCTTCCGTCTTCATTCGTCAACAACCCCTGCTACCTGCACAAATACACCCTGGATGCATTCGCCTATGTACGGAGTTACGGTAGACCCGATCTTTTTGTCACTTTCACTTGCAATCCCTCATGGAAGGAAATTATGGAGGAGCTATATCTCGGACAAAAAACTACTGACAGAAACGATTTAGTTGCGAGACTCTTTCGTTTAAAATTACCAAAAATAATGAATGCTGTTACCAAAGGCAAAATATTCGGATACGTACAGTGCTACATGTATTCCATTGAGTGGTAAAAAAGAGGTTTGCTACATGTGCACATCCTAATATAGTGCAACGAGAAGCTGCGCCCCAACCAAATAGACGAATTAAAAAGTTCTGAGATTCCGGATCCAGCACAAGATAAATATTTGTACACCATAGTCCTAAACATGTTTCAATGTCCATGTGGCGTGCATAACCCAGCATCACCCTCCATAAAATGTGGGAAATGTACAAAAAAATTCCATGAGCGCTACTAAAAGAAACAGTGCACAATGACAAAGGCTACTCATTATACAAACGCAGAGCGCCAGAAGATTTTGGTAGGAAAGTCATGTAAAGGTCGCAGCGGGGCGTTCGTAACCTTAGACAATAGCTGGGTTGTGCCATTTTTGCCCATTCAATGTAAAATGTTTAATGTTCACATTAATGTAGAAGCTTGCAGCTCTGTCCGCGCTATTAAATATTTATGCAAGTATATAAATAAAGGAAATTATCAGGCGATATTCAATCTCAGAAATGAAGGTGGGTAGAAGCCCATTAATGAAGTCCAGACCTTTCAAGCAGGGTGTTATGTCAGTAGAAACGAGGCAGTGTGGTGTCTCCTTGGTTTCCCGTTACATGAGAGACTTCCAACTGTTACTCATCTTGCTGCGCACTTGAAAAACGGGGAGCGCGTGTACTTTAATGAGAACAACTTCAATGAAAGGGTCTCATCACCGACCTAGACCACACTAACAGCCTTTTTCTAGCTTTGTCAGACCGATTCTTTCGCAAAGACTTAGTTGTATGCCGAAGTCCCCTGTAACTACTCTAGGAACACTTCAAGAACTGGAGTGGAAACACCATGTTCAAAGCACGCCTGTTGGAAATTGGCGTGGAGTTAAATCATCAGATGCCCTCCGTCATGTGTACTCAGTCCAAATAACAAATTTTGAATGTTTCTGTTTGCGTATATTTCTGCACCACGTCCGGGGTCCGACCAGCCATAGAGACCTTAAAACTGTCAATGGTCAGGAATGCGCAACATATAGAGAGGCATGTGAAGCTCTGTGTCTGTTAGAGAATGATAATCATTGTGACGAAACCATGGAGGAAGCCTTGCAGTGCCGGTCACCAGCCAAAATTAGGGAACTATATGCAACCCTCATATCATCTTGCAGCCTTAGCAATCCCCAACAGTTGTGGGATAAGTATAAATAGTGATGCTATTCCCCACCTGTGTGATACAGGATGTTTCATAGGATCTCAGTTAATGTTACCAGGCACAGATTATAGTGTGCCTTGAAGGTTGGAGGTAGCAGGGTAACATTAAGGTAGTCATCCGGTGTTTCAATTTACTGTTTGGTTATATTGTTATGAAATTAAACTTTACAGAAACAATTCCGAGGTTGTAACCTAATTAACGTACTCGTGCTAACTGTAGTCCGTCTTGGGGTGGTGCTAGGCATCGGAGGGGTTTATTTGGCCGACGACTTGATACTTATCTAGTCTTGTAGTTGTAGTCTGTTGTCGTCGACAAGCTGAGGTCTGGTGCTTCGGGCAGCCTTGGAAAAGGCCCTTGTTGCGGTGACTTCTCTCCACGACTCCGGCTCCGAGTTCGCTTGTCGACCTACGCCTCCAAGACATGCTTCTTCTGGTACTCCCTATCCGACTTGCTCTCGCGCACTTCCGAGTCAACTGACCTGGTTCAACTGATCCCTCCCTTGTCTCACAACTTAGCTTTTAAACTATTGCCATCCCCCCTAGAACCTTAAACGTGTCTTCCCTTGTTAGAGGAAGGGGAGGTGGGAGGTGCCGAACAGTGGCCACATCCTCCACATGCCAAGGCTCTTGCTGGTGGAGGAGGAAGGGGGTGACTTGCGGTGCCACTGACAAACCCTGTCAGCTTTTTCTGCGGAGCATTTTAATGTTCCCTTGCGTTTTTCTAGGAGTGAAGTTTCACGGGGTTGCTAGAGGGGGTGTGGGGTCCGAGGCAACCTTGACATGTGTAACTGCCTCCCTTGCTCTGGCCTGCCTTCGCCGCAGGCGTTAATTGCTGTCACGCATCCTGAGGCAGGTGGCTACTGGTGGGGCCCTTGCAGGAGTAGGGTGGGGCATGGCGTGCATTGTGACAGCTGAGTTTCTACGTTGAATATGGCACGTTTCAATTTCCTCCAGTTTTTGCAAAGCTGGCACAACTCGCCCCAAAAATTTTGGGATTTTGTTGCACCTCTATAGCTCCCGTTCTGTGCTGTGGCTTTCACTACGTTCGCGCAACGTGTCTCGTGGACACATGACAGCTGTGACCCCACTCCACTTCGACTTTTCTCCTTCCTCTTGTCCCCTCTTCACTGTTACCCAAGGACGTGCGCCACAGCCTGGGGTTCATATATAGCTAGCCTCCTGTCTGCTAGAAGGGTCTAACACTCTGGCTCTGCTTACAAATTTTGCCGAAGGCATGATTACTTTACAATGTACAAATTATTTTTCAAATTCTTCGCAGGCAGATCCACTATTTGAACTCGCTAAACAAACGTAAATCTGGTACCACATCTCGGACTCTGTACAGTAATTACACACTTTCTCACAGGGTTTACAAACATTTGTACAGATTTACACAGTTACACAACATGCCCTAAAGTGATTTCTCCATATCACAGTACTTTGACAGTAGTTATTAGCTCTTCTGTGCTTCCGTCGGCCTAGGAAATCGGGGACGTTCTTGAACATAGGTAAACAATGATATGGCAGAAGACCGGTAATTTTCTAGGCTGTCTCAGCAGTTACGTATGTGACATGTATTTACTTTTACATCGGCTCGTAGGCCTTACAAATAAAAAAAACCCTCTTATCTCATAGGCTGGGAAACTCTGTTCTTGCTAATGTCTGGCACTTTGCTGTTTTTAGAGATGGTCTTCCGGTAGGCGGAAGCAAACACACACTTAACCTATCGCTAAACTTACACATGGTACGTTTTACTGATAAGGGACGGCTCACAGGCCGTGAAAAGAAAACAAATAATACCCTTATCTTATCCTGCCTCTCCGCTGTCTTACGGCGGTAGTAGTATATAAAAAAACAAAAAAACTTTTTTACACCCTGGCAAAATAAACACACTTTCGGCCCTTCCAAATACACACACTCCAATTCAGTTGAGGGCCTTTATTCTTACCTTATACATTTAGTAAACTCATGTATAGGCATCTGACCATTTTAGGCTCTGGGACGTCCTGCCCTTATTACTCGCCGCACTTATGTTCCGGCGTCTCGCACATTATAACTCGGCTACACAGGTAAAAATAAAAACACTTAGTTGCACTTCAGTTCTGGCATACCAGCCCAGTCTCTCAGCGGGTGACATGAGGAAAAAAAACACTTACCTCATGTCACACAGAGTCTGTCACTGGGGTGGTCGGCGCGGCTCACATGGTTTGTACTTGCGATGGTCCCGGTAGAGACCGGGTTCCTTTCGGCCTCTGCAGGTCGGCCAAGGATGTACTCACCTGGCTTCGTTCCCCGGCGGACTATGGGGCATTTCCCCCCGCACTGGATCCCTGACAGCGTGCGGGGATGTGAAGTCTGCATTGACATCGTCTCGCCAAGGTGTCCTGGGACCCTCTCCAGGCTGCTTGCTGCTGGCACTCGTCTTCGGGTCGACTGCTGTCCCCTAGTACATCCTCGCCTCTCGGATCTTTTCTCAGGTTCGTTTCTCTGTTGGTGCTAACTCGTCTTGGGGTTGCGCCATACTCACTGTTTGTTTCATCCTACGCTCTCTATTCCCTGTTATTTCACTCGCGGTTTCTATTTCTCCATAGTTTACACCTTCTACCACTTCCTCATTTACTTCTTGCCCACTCTTCGATTTCTAACCCTCCCTTTCTTCGGCTGTTCTCCCCCTTTCTCACGCTTGCCTGTTCCCCTTCGCTCACCTGTCCGCTTTTGCCCACTTTTTCTTCTTCGCGCGTACCTTCTCCTTCACTCGCCCATTCTCTTTATCTCGCTTTGTCTTCTTTGCTCATACGTCTGCTTCCTCTCGCTTCGTCTGGCGCCTGCGTATTTTCAGCCCGGTAAGTGGCTGGTGTTTCGGGCTCCATTATCGGCAGGTGCAGTGGCCCGTGCGCCCTTGAGACACTGAGATAGCGAGTATGGACAACGGCCGGCTTAACGTTTTGTCCCTCTCTTCCTGCATCCTTGTCCGTCGTCCGACGACCTAGTGACCGACTGCGAGTTTCCTCTGGGCTGTCCTTCGTAATTCCTGTGGGACAATTGGTGTAGGGTTCGAGTATAGGGCGTATATGGTTCCGTGAAACCTTCCCCATTTTGCTCATCTTGTCCTCCGCTCAATACACATTCCCTTGTCTCTCGACTACTATATAAGGCACTTGCCATTTAGGCGCAAATCCTGCACAGAATTGATCACTGGCTCAGCTCAAAGGATGTTGCGTATTAATATGTGACTACCCTCGGGCAAGTGGTGTCCGACGGTTGCTTGTTCTGGGTATTTACGCCGGATATACCATTGTTGGTTTCTCTGGACTACCCCTGTTCTCCTGATCGCCGTTCTGCGTATTTCTTCGGTGGCGTGAAGTTCTGTAGGCTTGGTTTCCAACTGCCATTCCCCAGGTCGGCGGAGGATGTATCCCAGTATGAGATGGCTGGGAGGAGTTCCAATTGTGTCATTGTGCCGACGTCGCAATGTATACAGGATTTCAGGAAGTTGTACGTCCCTTTGAGTATGATTCGTGCCCATTATTATGCATATACTATTCTTTAATTCCTGATTCCGGCGTTCGGTAGGGTTGGTCTGTGGATGGTAAGCTGGAGTCGTCCAGTTTTACACCCTCCATGTTTCACAGGCTTTCCTCCATTTTATTATCATAAAATGGACTCCATTGTCTGTTGACACACATTTCGGTTACCCCCATTGTGGAAAAACCTCTCGCTCCATTTGCCGGATAATCGTGTTGGCCTCCTGGTTGGGTAACGGGAACACCTCTGTCTACCTGGAAAACTGGTCTGTCAAGACTAGGAGTTATCTCTTTCCTCGGGGTGTACGTGGGTAGGGGCCCATGATATCGACGGCGATGTGGGTCCATGGTGTTTTCGGCTGACAGGGTGTGTATCGCATCTTCGGTGTAGGGTAGGCCTTGTTTTCATAACAAGTGCGGCACCTGGCGACGTATTCCCTCACATATCGACTAATACCTTGCCACGTGTATCTGTTGGTCAGGGCCCTTAAGGTCTCGTAAAAGCCAGCACGCCCTGCTTGGGGGTGACCATGGTGGTGTTCACAGATACTGGTTCATAACTCATGGGGGACCCAGATTTTCCATTGATCTGTTTGCAGGTGCAGTTTTGCCCAGATTATGCAATCTCTTCCCTCATACCGGTCTGGATATCTCCTCATTAACTCCTGTAATTTGGGGTCGGCCTGCTGTTGGTCTCGTAACACATCTTTGTTTTTGTGGAACTTTATTAGCTGTATTTTCATGTCACCCGGCTGTTGGAGTTTTGGGGGAGAGGGAGGGAGCATTCGCTCCCAGTCATCGGTTCCTGTCTCCTTGTTGGGCATCTGTGGTTGGCGGAATAAGGCATCGGGCAACTCGTTGTTCAAGCCCAGGCAATGCTCGATGATGAATGAGAATTCCATTAAAAATAAGGCCCACCTACCCAATTGTGCTTTTTCGTTACTCTTGGTTTTCAGCCATGTAAGGGTTTTATTATCATTTCTGAGAATGAATGGTTGGTCCTCAAGGTAATAGCGGTATTTGCAGACAGCCCACATAACCGCCAAGTATTCCTGCTAATTACTGTGGTAGTGGCATTCGGTCTCATTTCGCATAGTACTAGCATATGCTATAATTCGTCGTTGGTTCTGTGACTGCTCCTGGTATAGGACAGCACCCATCGCGGCACCGCTTGCGTCGGTCTGTAAAATTAGGGGTAATTCTGGCACATGCCGGTATAGCATGGTTATGTCGCTATATCGCGCCTTTAATATTCTGACTGCTTCTTCGTGTCTGTCTGTCCACATCCAGCGAGTTGTTTTGAGTAGGAGTTAGTTGAGGGGGGCCATAATGGGGGCGACATCTGCTATAAACTCTCTGAGCCAATTACATAATCCCAGAAAAGGTTTCAATTGTCTCTGGTTAGTTGGTACTCTAGCCTCAGTCTCTCTCACTTTCTCTGGCTTTGGATAGTTCCCGTCCGGGGTAATTATGTGCCCTAAGTATTCTACCCGGGTCTTCGCGAAGTGGCACTTCTCCAGTCAGCATGTGAGTCCATGGAGTTAAAAGCGCTCCAGGACTTTTTGCAAGTTACCTGGTGTTCTTCCCATATGCATGAATATACTATGAAATCGTCCAGGTATACTAAGCAAAACTGGCTGCTACAGCCTGTCAAAACTACTGCTGACATCAGTCGTTGGAAAGTAGCGGGTGCATTCTTCAACCCGAAGGGCATTACACGAAACTGCAGGGTTTCGCCTTCTGGGGTTGTAAACGCCATATATTTTTTGGACCGTGGGTATACCGGGATTTGCCAGAACCCACTGCGCATGTCTAGAATGGAGAATTTATGCGCGTCCCCTAGGTCGTGGAGCATATTAGCCAGGTTTGTAGTTGGGGGTGCTATAGGGTATGTTATATCATTTAAGGCCTGATAGTTGACACAAAAGAGGAGTTCTCCATCTTTCTTTGGCACAAGTACCACTCTGGCATTATATGGTGAGTCAGTTGGCTCCACTATTCCTTGCGATTTCATCTCGACTACCTGGTCGAATATGATTTGCCTGCGGTAGGCGGACGGGTTGCCTGGACGGCAGTAGATGGGGTGAAAATCTTTTACCCAGATTTTATGTTGGATGGCTGTGGTCTGATGTAATCTGCCAGTATGCTCGAATACGGCTACGTGAGTGTTGAATATCCGCAATAATGACCTAAGCTGGTCAGCTCCGAGTTCGTGGTTTACCTCCTCACTGCAGATTTCTTGTGGATTTTGCAGGTTTATTGGGGCTTTCCATTTTATGGTCATCCTATCTTGTTTGCCTAAATATAGGCACTGTTGTCCGCAACGAATTATACAATTTTGGCATGTTAGCCAATGTTACTTGAAGATAATCTCTTCCACTAAATGGGGTGTGCAAATGAATTCAGTTTGGACTGTTTCCACCTCCGTGGATACTAGCAACGTAATAGTACCGTCTATGGTCAGTCATGACTCAGACTGGGCCATTTGAATTATTCGGGAGTTTTTCTTTATACTGTTTTTCTGTTCGGGAGTTAGCAGTTGGCTTTTAATGAAATTGCCGGTTGCGGCCATGTCCAGGACTGCCTTATGCTTATGGTTATTTATGCAGACTTCGATCCGAGGAGCATGTGTTCCCGGTCTCAGATGGCTTAATGTTAAAATTGGTTCCGCCCTTTCACTTTTGCCGGGGCCGACGGGCGACTATGTGTCACAGCGGCAGCATTTCCCGGCTCCCTCTTTCCACCCTGATGACTCCCCTTCCTAATTTCGAGGGAGACAGCCGTGGTGTATTTTTACTTAGCGGCTGCTATGCGGTTTCTTACTGTGGGGCAGTCACGGTGCAGGTGTCTCTCGGGGCAATACCAACACTTCGGTGGCAATGATTGTCCCTCTGCGCTTCTAGTGGGTTTGCTATTCTCTGTCGTTCGCGCCGCGTGGGCGGGCAGCAGGTGTGTCGGAACATTTGCTTTCTCCTGTTCTTCGTAATCTAGCTCCGCTTCATTCGCTCTCTCTACTAACTCCTCTATTCCTGTCGCCCGCGGGTGTCGAAGGGCGCTTTGTATGGCTGGTATCAATAACTTTGTAATGATACGCACTCCCTCGGCCTCGGTACTGTCGGGAGCGATACGGGAATACATTTGCACTTTTCTCATAATAAAAATCTCTGCTTCCTCTTGCCTTTGCTGTTTTTGTGTGTAAAAGTATGTTCTTAAGGCATTAAATACTTCCTCTCTACGACTTATTGTTTAGGCGGGTAGCGAACTGTTCCCAGCTCGTCACAAACTCGCCATATTGTTCCACCAGATAACAGCGGCGCCTTTTAACTGCTCTCGTGCTTTCAGCACCCACCGTTTATTAGGAATACCGCCGGCCTTGAATTCGTGTTTACAATTATTTATAAAATACAGGGGTCTTCATGGGGTCTGCCTGGAAATTCGGGCAGTACTATTTCTTCGGGCATTCTTCGCGTCTGTTCTACATGGCTAGCGGAGATTAGACCGGGGGTGAAAGGTGTTCCTCTTCTCTTTGGTTTTAGCGCGTTCGTTACTCTCGGCATTTCCGGCAGTTGTATTGGGTGCCTTCCGTCGGTCGGAATGTCTGGGGCCAACCGATACACTTATTACAATAGTGCTGGGAACAGAGGCTGCACCGGACAGTGTATAGTCCTGCCCCACTACAAAATGGAACACTGCATGGCTCTAGTTGAGGACTTTCGTCTCCTCTTCCCCCATTCCTAGTCCAGGGGTTCTCTAGTGTTCCTTCGGCTCATGCATCCCTCCCCTACAGTGTTTTACTGATACGCGTATCCTCCATACTCTTTACTCGCCATATATATGAATCCCTATTCTGCCGGCTTAGTACACTTGCCTCGTCTAGTGCGAATTGCTCGTTAGACGCCACGAGTTATTATCAATACTCATCGAAGTCTGAGACATTCTGGCTAGCTAGATAATTCGGTAAGGGTGAGACCCCTTTTCTAGGGTATAGTCTGATTCTTGTTTCAGTCTCTACAGACTTATCTAAGCTCCATGTCGGGCGCCAATTTAACTTGATGCTATTCCCCACCCGTGTGATACAGGATGTTTCATAGAATCTCAGTTAATGTTACCAGGCACAGATTTTAGGGTGCCTTGAAGGTTGGGGGTAGCAGGCTAATATTAAGGTAGTCATTCGGTGTTTCAATTTACTGGTTGGTTATATTGTCACGAAATTAAACTTTACAGAAACAATTCCGATGTGTTACCCTAATTAATGTACTCATGCTAACTGTAGTCGGTGTCTTGGGGGTGGCGCTAGTCATCGGAGGGGTTTATTTGGCCGACGACTTGATACTTATCTAGTCTTGTAGTTGAAGTCTGTTGTCGTCGACAAGCTGAGGTCTGGTGCTTCGGGCGGCCTTGGAAAAGGCCCTTGTTGCTATGACTTCTCTCCACGACTCCGGCTCCGAGTTCGCTTCTCGACCTACGCCTCCACGACACGCTTCTTCTGGTACTCCCTATCCGACTTGCTCTCGCGCACTTCCGAGTCAACTGACCTGGTTCAACTGATCCCTCCCTTGTCAAACAACTTGGCTTTTAAACTTTTGCCATCCCCCCTTAGAACTTTACACATGTCTTCCCTTGTTAGGGGAAGGGGAGGTGGGAGGTGTCGAACAATGGCTACATCCTCCACGTGCTAAGGCTCTTGCTGGTGGAGGAGGAAGGGGGTGACCTGCGATGCCACTGACAAACCCTGTCAGCTTTTTCTGTGGCGCATGTTAATGTTCTCCTTCGTTTTTCTAGAAGTGAAGTTTCATGGGTTTGCTAGAGGGGGTGTGGGGGTCCGAGGCAACAGTGACATGTGTAACTGCCTCCCTTTCTCCGGCCTTCCTTCGCTGCAGGTGTTAATTGCTGTCACTCGTCCTGAGGCAGGTGGCTACTGGGGGTGGGCCCTTTTGGGAGGGTGTGGTACGTGTCATGAGTACATGGTGGAAGACATTTTGCAATGGCTACAGCAGACACACGCGGACATGACATTTGATGAATACATTTATAACGAACCCCTTGCAAAAATTGAAGATAAAATAATGGCAATTGTGGGGAAAATGTTAAGTGATTTCAGACTGATTAGCCCTCCACGATCAGACACAAGTGACTTAAGTGACGAAATTGTTCAAGAGTTAAACTATGATGTCCCAGTGTTGCAGCAGCATGTGACTGAAATGGTGACTCGGTTATTACCGGAATAGAGGTACGTGTTTGACTAAGTGTTACGGCAAGTGGAGTCAGGGAATGATGAACACTTCTTTTTAAATGCTCCTGTTGGAACAGGAAATATATTTTTGTTTAGTTTATTTCTGGCCCATATAAGAAAAGACAACGAAATTGCTGTAGCCATGACTTCCTCCGGCATAGCCACCACACTACTGAGCGGGGGCCGTACCGTGCATTCTGTGTTAAAATTGCCACTGAATCTTGCTCGGGAAGAGTCACCCATATGAAATTTTTAGTAAAAATAGCGCCCGCGGTACAATGCTGCGTCAATGTAAGTTGTTAGTGTGGGACGAAAGCAGAATATCTAACAAAAAAGTTATAGAGGCCCTAAACCGAACTCTACAGGATATACGAAACAATACAGATATTATGGGAGGAATGCCTGGTGACTTTCGCCAAACTCTGCCAGTGATTCCGAGGGGCACACCTGCAGATGAAATCAAAGCCTGTCTCAAGTCGTCAAGCTTATGGGCAAATGTCAAGAAATTCAGTTTGACAACGAATATGAGAGTCCTCCTCTACAATGGCGTTGATACAGAACATTATGCTGATACACTATTAAGAATTGGAGATGGGTGGTTAGAAACAGATGGCGAGGGCTGTGAAGTGTGACATGGAACTGATTGCTAGCATTTACCCAGATCTACAAAGAAATATAAATTACGACCAGTGACTATGTAAAAGAGCAATTCTATTAACAAAAAATGACATTGTTAATAAAGTTAATACTAACATTTTGAAAGAGTTAGAAGGAGAAACAACAGAGTATTTGTCAGTAGACACAGCCATGGACACAGAAAAGAGCACTTCATATCCTGTAGAGTTTCTAAATTCTCTAGATTTGTCAGGTGTACCCTCACATACTTCAATTAAAATTAGGTGTTCTGGTCGTGCTTATGAGAAATTTAGATGCACCACTATTACATAATGTGGCGAGGCTTCATGTCACACAACTTGGGCCAAACATTGTCAGTGCCACTATTCTGACAGGAGTAGGAATGGGCGAGAACGTTATTATTCCCTGGATCCCTATAATCCCCACAGACCTCCCATTCCAATTCAAAAGGCTGCAATTCCCTCTCAAGCTTAGTTTTGCTATTACAATAAACAAAGCGCAAGGGCAAACATTATAGGTAGTGGGGGTGCACTTGGAAAAACAGTGCTTATCTCATGGCCAGCTCTATGTCTCATGCTCTCGTTTGCCCAGTGTCCACGAGCAGAGACGCGGGCACAGCTAGTCTACTTTATATGGTTGTTTTGTGGCATGTGGCCGGCAGCATCACCCGACCTCAAATTTGGCAATCCACATTACCTGTGTTCGGGACGGCTCCCTCGCCCATTCTCGGACGTGGCCCTGTTGCCTTGAGTAACTGTGGTTTTCTCGTTCATGTATCAGTTCAATGGATATAGATTGTGCCACTTACTACCATACTTCCCGTTCGCAGTAGTACTGATGACGAAATTAACATTCGTAAGTCACATCATGGAAAACTACTGCCAACCACCATGTGGGGTATCATAGCAGGTCCAAGCACCTGTAGAAAGACATGTGCTTCTCAGCCTTTTGGAGGAAGCAAACAGTCTTCGGTTCGAGAATGTTTATCTGTACTCGAAATCGCTACAACAGCCAATGTACCTTTGCCTAGCACAATACTCCAATCTGTAGATAGTCTCCGTTATTTTTCATTTAGTGACAATGAAGAAGTCGTGCCACCAAGTGATGCTTTGCCAAACTCTGTGTTTGTTTTCGATGATGTGGCATGAGAGAAACAGTTGACCATGCAGCAGTATTTTATTATGGGTCGCCATGTAGCGGTTGATTCAATTTTTCTATGTCAAACTTTTTCATGTATGTCTCAGCAGTTTCTGCGCGACAATGCCAATTTCCTCGTTCTATTTCGCATGGGTGACCTAAATTTGCATAATGTCTACTCCAATCATGTTAATACTGATATAACATTTGACAGATTTAAAAGTATGTGCTTATGTTGCTGGCATGAACCTCGTGGTTTCCTTGTGATAGCTAAGTATTTCCCGCCTTATAAGGGAAGGTACCGAAGGGGATTCTATCAGTTCATTATCGCTCATCAGTGAATGATGAGCTACGCCAAATTCAAGTTCGGCCATAGCGGCCTGAAGCATGCGACGAACAGCTCTATAACATCTACTAATGATGGAAACTGTTGTTTCAGAGCGAAACGGGCCAAATATCTCGGAGGTCTGAAACATGATGGCGATGCGACTAATGTATCATTTGTTCGCAGCATCACTTCAGAGGCTTTGCAACAGCTGGCAGTACTGTACACTAACACCGAGACACATCATCATGCCCGAATGGTCGGTATGACTAGAATCACTTCTTTACAGACGAATCTCAACAGCAAGGGCAAGCGAATAGCCAGCAGGGTTCATGCGGTCGTGACTACTGAATTACATGCATTGACTGAAGATGTTTGCAAACTGTCTGCTTTATGCGGGAAGCTCGCAACCATAAAAGGACGTCTCTTCGAAACGAATATAGTGACTACTAAAATGGATTTTCTGCTTGGCACATTGATCGAGAGTGTGCCCCAACTACTTTGTTTTGCTTCTGGTGCCTCGCTCGAGGCTGTAGAAGGACAGCTATTCGGCAACACAAATTCAATAAGTGCTAAGATGGAACTATCCGCTTTAGGAGGCAAGCTCGTGGCCATGGAGAAGAAGCTCGTTGGTGTAGGAGAGTAAGTTGTCGACAGAATTATTACTGGTCTGGCTACAAAACTAGATGAGCACCTTAATGACAATACTAAGGGTGCATGCACACTGACTGCTTTAAGTTAGAAGCTAGATGTTGTGGTCAACATGGAATCGAACCTCGCCACTGTCGGTATGTTGTCTGCTTAGAGAGATGCTCAAATTTATACATTGACTGACGATGCTCATAAACTGAGTGCTTTACGAAGCAAGCTCTCTGCTGTGGAGACGAAGCTCGATGACTTAGGCGAGCGAGTGTACAACAGAGTTCTTACTGCCCCGTAAACTACATTGAAGGATCACCTTAATGAGGTGAGTGAAGGCGCAGGCAAACTGTCAGCTTTGGGAGACAAGCTCTCGTTTGTGGATGCGAAGCTCGATGCTGTAGTCGGCCACGTTGACTGCAAGGTTTTTACCGCCATTTCTGCTGAACTGAACGAACACCTTAATGTATCAACCGAGGGTGTAAGCAAGTTGAATGCTTTGAGTATGCAGATAGAGAATCTTGGAATCGAAACTCAGTGCTGTGTCTAATAGAGTTCTTACTCGCATGATCGAGGAGCTTGAAGCACACATCGTGAAGAGCTTGTGCGGTAAAGTATTGGCAATGTCCTAACTGACTTTCACACAGACGATGATAAATGGATACATTGCCAGTGTGTGCAAGATGTAGTCATCCAGCGAATATCGATGTCTGAAGATAATATTACAAAGCTGATCGAGCAGAGTCATTGCCTAAATATATATACAATGAACATTCCGCTTTTGGTATTAGTACAATGGTCGCTATAATCGAGGATTTACATCGTGTAATTGAAAGTGAGCACAATAAGTATATACTGGCGAAGCTCGCATGCATTAGAAAAGGTCTCCCGACCGATCACACCTCGGCTAGATAATTTCCAACATCAAACTGTTCCCCCTGCTGAAAAGAAGACTGAACCAGACGTCAAACCTGGGAGTGGGAGGAAGAATAAGATATTTTCAGAGGAGCTTACTCCGGCTGTTGAAGATGATTTGCCTTTAGCCACTTTGAAACATAAAAAATACATATCTTATTTGTGCACGACAGGTGTTCGCAATTACAGTGTTCGTAAACAACAAGGTTTAATGGTTAAATGTATGGAGTTTATAGACATAGTAAGAAATGGTTCTTGGGAACAAGCAATTTTTTCCATATGATTTTATACAGATTGATGATGAAACAATATGGCTATCCCCAGGCCTCTATGAATTACTGTTTAAGCACGAGCCTGGTGGATTCTCGGAGGAGGCACTTCGCAAGAACAAGCATTTACTTAGCCTCACGAAAGAACATCTAGCAGACAATGATGATTCCAGAAATGCTTATAAGGATGATACACATCCGAAATGCGGCTTTGTTGCTTAACTGTTTCCGGACGTCGGCTTAGCGAGCGGCTTGAGTATGACTTAAAATCTTGATGGAGGCAGTCAGCTTAAGTATATATTCTGGGTGATGTGAATGAGCTCATATAAAATCTATGGCTGCTAATTGCATCTCAGCAAGCTGGTAATAATTCCCACACGAATGAGATTGTGAATATTTTAGAAGAATTGTATGAAGGTGGTTACATATACAGAGAAACAATGTCTCGTGCACAGATCACCGCTGAGCTTCACCAGCCCACGCATCCTAATTATCGCAGGCGAGAAGTACTTGTCTTTGGGATGAGAGATCTGTACTATACTGACCTAGTTGAAATGATCCTGTATGCTGCTGTTAATAAGGGATATATATATATATCGTTTCCGCCGAACTGGTACCGCCCATCCATATTTACTAAAACTATTTATTACTGTCAACATATATATATAGTAATAAATAGTTTTAGTAAATATGGATGGGCTGTACCAGTTCGGCGGAAACGAGGCCTTGATGTGGCAGATTCGATTAAGACTGTTTTACAAGATAAAGGATAGTCTAAAATTTGCAGATAGATCTTGGCAGGTAATTCTACAATCTCGCTGCGAATAAAATTAATCACTACAGTACATTCGGTGATAAGAAGGCCTTCATCGTGGATCATGGAACAATTTAACCACACTCTGAAGAATTTCATGTCATGAGAATTTTCGTCGCGGGGAAGTTACAAGTGGCTAGACATGCTGCCTAGCCTGTTATCTGCTTGCAATGGATGAGTGCATCCCATGATACACATGCACCCAATGGATGTTAAAGATGATTCCTTGCTGTCAACTGTGTTCAAAGCTGTGAAGAGATTAGACAAGAGTAAGTCAAAGCACATATTGGTGACAATGTCTGGATATCACGAGTGAAGGGAACATTTGCAAAATTATACACTCCAAACTGGAGCACAATGTCTTCAGAGTTGACAATATTCTTCATTACGAACCATGGAAGTATCATCTCGTCGATTTGAATAGCAAGAAGTTGAAGGGCGGATTTTACGAACAAGAGATCATGACAATTAAATTTCCCTATGTCTATTTAGTTGAGAACGAGCTTCGCCCACGAGGCAGCCAGCTTTTCGTGAAGTGGTTAGGGTACGATTCGGGACATAATTGCTGGGTACCGAGGTTGGTACTTACAGATGTGTAATTTGACCCACATATCATTGTAAGAGGCGTGTGCTTGAGCCTGTATGTACCACCAGCAAATGTATTTATATTTTTTTAAGTATAAATAAATTTATTCTTAGAAAAATATACATGTGTACTTTTTTATACACTGTATTAATTCTCATGCTTTCCTCTGTGTGTTTTATTTCCAGTCTAGTATTACAGATGACTGTGCGTGGATGGCTAGACACTTAACGTGCACTGTCTCACAGATTGGGTGTTTGTTAAAAAAATTGTGTGTGTATGGTCACAGCTGTTAATGTCGATCTGGTTCTCCCTATTATCTCAGCCAGCCAGGCCGCATCTCTAACGATTTGAGATTGGAATGCATTTCTGGCTTGTAATATTATGCAAATTGTGCTTTACTTAGTATTCGTGCTTCATATGTTCAATTCCCCGAAGACCCTGAAGGTCTGGCTGCTATAATGGGGATGTTAGTCTTCCAGGAGTTATGGGTTGGGGCAGTGGTGCTCGTTAATGGTCTTGAGGCCAGGGGAATGGCTATCCAGCTTTGCCATTTTCTTTATGTCGGCATTGTATGTTGTGTGTCGCTGGTTTACTATTCTTGCCGACTCGCATCGTGGCTGTGGACCAGCGATCAACTGCTTAGAATATTCTTATTTGGATGCTACAGTTGATAAGCGATGGCAAGCCGAGCATTCTTAGTTGATGCTGTGGTAAGACTTCGGCCATTACATGGTGGGCAGGGCTACGAAAGGCTGCTTCTCACATGCACTGCCATAGTCTTCTGCCAGTCTCATATCTTAGTATTACCGACCGATAGAGGGGATCGAGACTCTTAGTAGTGTGTGTGTATGTGTGTGTGTGAGAGAGAGAGAGAGATAGAGAGAGAGAGAGAGAGAGAGAGCGACCACATTGCTGCTGCTCACAAGGTCGTGTATGCGTAATTATCCTACTGCTAGCTGTTACAGAAAAAAATGTTTTCTAATGTGCACGAGTTAGGCCGATGTGTTATTTCTTCTCCTAACACTTCTCATGCGATGGTGGACGAGTGGTCAGGGCGTCGGACTGACGAGCCGAGGGTAGCCAGAACGATCCCACATGTCTCCTGCATTTTTTGAGTTCACATACGAGTACAACTAATTCCCAGTGCTCCTGGTGGCCACCATTTGAACTACACTCCCCGATGCTAGTGCGCCTCTGCAGGCACATATTGAGCCAACACACACAACATGACCATGCCGAGGCAAGAACATGAAGTGGAGACATTGAGAATGGACCTGGGAGGGATAGCATGGAGAAAACACTTGCATACTGGCAGGGACCTGGGAGAGATTGCATGGAGAAAACATCTTCCACACACAATGCAAGAGCAAGAAGTGGGGACATCCAGTAGGAAGGAATAAGATGGCATGAGAAAATAAAGGAGATCACGTGAACTCTGTGAAAACTGAATGGACACTGCATGCTGGCTGGGGAGCCAGGAGGGATAGAATGGAGAAACTCCCCCGGAATGCAACAGCATTTAAGGGGGGATATCCAGTAGGAAGGAATGAGATAATGTGAGAAAATTAAGGAGATCAGGAGGACTCCAAGAAAACCTTCACACAGAATGCAAGATAATGAAGTGGGGATATCAATGATGGCCACCATTGACCAGGAATAACAAAGCAGGAAGGGAAATCTTACATGGCTGATGTTGGCAAGGAATGACAGAGCAGAAAGTTGCTGCATGATGTCATCCAAGATGGCTATCAGCTCTTCCCCTTGTCACCAGCCCCACACCTCTTTTGCAGAATCGGCTATTTCCAACTACTGTTTGTCTATGTGATAAAGTAGGATGACCATTAGAGCACGACTAGCAAACGGTCAGACACTATCTCGTATGGTTACTTTCTGGACCCATGTTTACTGAACCTTTTCTGCTTCTCTTCATTTGTACATCCCATCTCTACATTTTTGACCAACAATCTTGAAGCATCTTATACGTATAT